>JAQZBX010049824.1:0-19818 GCA_029593785.1 Cabassous unicinctus
GAAAACAGATGGATCTTAGAGAATGACAGAGAATTTTTGTAACTTAACCAGGTGGTGACTCGAATTGCAGCTGCTGTCCCAGATGTGGTATCATTGCTTGAGCAAATCAACACATCCCCTGGTACCTGGTATGCAGCTGTTGATCTGGCAAATGCTTTTTTCTCAATTGCCATTAGTAAGGACGACCAGAAACAGTTTGCTTTCAGCTGACAAGGCCAGCAATATACTTTCACTGTCCTACCGCAGGGTATATCAATTCTCCAGCCCTATGTCTTAACATTGTCTGCAGGGACCTTGATCACCTCTCCTTCCACAAGGCATCACATTGGCCCATTATATTGATGATATCACATTGATTGGACCTAGTGAGCAAGAAGTAGCAATTACTTTAGACTTACTGGTAGGGCACTTGCATGAGAGAGAATGGGAGATAAATCCAACAAAAATACAGGGGCCTTCCACCTTGGTGAAGTTTCTGGGTTTCCAGTGGTGTGGGGCATGTCGAGATATCCCTTCAAAAGTGAAGGATACACTGTTATATCTGGCCCCTCCTATGACCCAAAAAGAGGCACAACACTTGTTGGTCTCTTCAGATTTTGGAGACAGTACATTCTGTATTTGGGTGTGCTACTCCGGCCCACTTACAAAGTGACCAGAAAAGCTGCTAGTTTTGAGTGGGGACCAGAACAAGAAGAGGCTCTGTGACAGGTTTTAGGCTTCTGTGCAAGCTGCACTGCTACTTGAGCCATATGATCTGGCAGACCCAATGGTGCTGGAGGTTTCAGTGACAAATAGAGATGCCATCTGGAGCTTTTGGCAGGCCCCTATAGGAGAATCACAATGCAGACCCTTCGGATTTTGGAGCAAATCCCTGCCATCCCCTGCAGATATCTACTCTCCATTTGAGAAATAGCTTTTGGCCTGCTACTGGGCTTTAGTACAGACTGAATGCTTAACCATGGGCCACCAAGTTTCCATGAGACCTGAGTTGCCTATTCTGAGCTGGGTATTGTCTGACCCACTAAGCCATAAAGTTGGGCATGCACAGCAGCATTCCATCATAAAGTGGAAGTGCTCAAGCGGGTCCTGAAGGCACAAGTAAGTTACATAAGGAAGTAGCCCAAATGCCCATGTTCACAACTCCTACCATATTACCTTCTCTTTTGCAGCCCACAGCTTGGCTCTTGCTGAGTTCCTAACTGAGGAAGAGAAAACTCAGGCCTGGTTTACAGATGGTTCTGCATGATATGCAGGTAACACCTGAAAGTGAACAGCTGCAGCACTACAGCCCTTTCTGGGATGTCCCTGAAGGACAGTGGTGAGGGCAAATCCTCCCAGTGAGAAGAACTTCGAGCAGTGCACCTTGTTGTTCATTTTGCTTGGAAGAAGAAATGGCCAGAGGTGCATTTGTACACTGATTCATGGGCTGTTGTCAATGGTTTGGCTGGCTGGTCAGGGATTTGGAAGGAAAATGATTGAAAATTGGTGACAAAGAGGTCTGGGGAAGAGGTATGTGGATAGACCTTTCTGAGTAGGCAAAAAACATGAAAATATTTGTGTCCCACATGAATGCTCCACCAGTGGGTGACTTCAGCAGAGAAAGATTTTAATAATCAAGTGGATATAATGACCAGCTCTGTGGCTAATGCTCAGCCTCTTTCCCCAGCCACTCCTGTCATTGCCCAATGGGCTCATGAACAAAGGAGCCATGGTGGTAGGGATGGAGGTTATGCATGGGCTCAGCAATATGGACTTCCCCTCACCAAGGCTGAGTTGGCTACAGCCACTGCTGAGTGCCCAATCTGCCAACAACAGAGACCCACACTCAGTCCCCAATATGTCACCATTCCCTGAGGTGATCAGTCTGCTACCTGGTGGCAGGTTGATTACATTGGACCACTTCCATCCTGAAGCAATTTCTTCTAACTGGAATAGACACATACTCTGGATATGGGTTTGCCTTCCCTGCACACAATGCTTCTTCCAAAACTACCATCTGTGGAATTCCCAAATGTCTTATCCACCACCATGGCATTCCACACAGCATGCTCATGGAATTCACTGGTCTTACCATGTTCCCTGTCCTCCTGAAGCAGCTGGATTGATAGGATGGTGGATGGCCTTTTGAAGACTCAATTACAGCACCAACTAGGTAGCAATAACTTGCAGGGCTAGGGCAATATTCTCCAGGAGGCTGTGTATGCTCTAAATCAGCATCTACTCTATGGTGCTGTTTCTCCCACAGCGAGGATTCATAGATCCAGGAATCAAGGGGTGGAAATGGGAGTGGCATCACTCACTATTACCCCTAGTGATCCACTAGGAAAATTTTTGCTTCCTGTCCCTGCAACCTTAAGCTCTGCTGGTCTACAGGACTTAGATCCAAAAGGAGGAGTGCTTCCAACAGGGAACACAACAATGATTCCATTAAACTGGAAGTTAAGACTGCCACCTGGCCACTTTGGGCTCCTCGTCCCTCTGAATCAACAGGCAAAGAAGGGAATTACTGTACTGGCTGGGGTGATTGATCCTGACTATCAAGGGAAAATAGGACTGTACCTACATAATGGAGGTAAAGAAGAGTTTGCCTGGAATAGAGGAGATCCTCTAGGGCATCTCTTAGTACTACCATTCCCTGTGATTAAAGTCAATAGAAAATTGCAACAACCCAATCCAAGCAGGACTAACAATGGCCCAGAATCTTCAAGAATGAAAGCTTGGGTCATCCTACCAGGCAAGAGGTGATTGCTGAGGTGATTGCTGAGGGTAAAGGGAACATGGAATGGGTAGTGGAAGAAGGTAGTGATAAATATGAACTTTGATCATATGACCAGTTACAGAAATGAGGACTGTAATGTCATGAATGTCTTCCTTTTTTTGTTATGATTGTATATGTATATAAAATGTATAACTTTGTTTTCTTCCCTTTTTCCCTTATCATATGACATAAGTTATATTAGTTTCATGTCATAATATTTAAGGATGTCAAGTTTAATAGTGAATATTACCCAAGGACTTATACCCTATTCTGGGGGGAATTAGTGCATTTCCAGTTTATGCAGGACAGTTGAATATTGTTAGGTGGAAATATATATGTGTGTGTATGTGCTTATGTGTGTGTGTGTTTATTTAGAGACTAAGTATAGTTTAAGGTGATGTGTATGGTTGCCAAGTTGACAAGGGGTGGACTGTGATGGTTAGGCTAATGTGTCAACTCAGCCAGGTAATGGTGCCCAGTTGTTTGGTCAAGCAAGCACTAAGCTAATTGTAATACAAGGATATTTCATGGACTTTAATCATCAGTGAGTTGATTGCATAGATGGCTGATTACATCTACAATCCTTGATTGATTAGTCTTATCTAATCAGTTGAAGGCCTTAAAAAGTGAAGTGATTTCAGCATTCAGAGAGAATTCCCAGCTCTACTTCAGACAGCCAACCTCTCCTGGGAACTCAACAAGGACCTTCATCAGAGCCCCTGGTTTGCAGCCTGCCCTGTGGAACTTGGACTTGTACATCCCCAGAGTCACATGAATGAATTTTATAAAATCTCACTATTTACAGATATCTCCTGTCAGTTCTGTTTCCCTAGAGAACCCTGACTAATACATGGGTACATACAGCTCCAAAATACCATGGCCACTTTGTTCATGAGCCCATTGGCCAATGGCAGGAGTGGCTAGGGAAAAAGTCTGACTGGTATTCACAGAACAGGTCATCCTATCCACTTGATTATTAAAATCCTCCTCTGCTGAAATCAGTCTCTGGTGAGCATTCACAGGGAATACAAATATCTTCATGTTTTTTGATTACTCAGAAAAGTCTATCCACATACCTTTTCCCCAGACCTCATTGTCACTAATTTTCTAGTCTTGTTCCTTCCAAATCCCTCACCATCCAGTGAAACCATTGGCAACAGCCCGTGAAGCAGTATGTACTTCTGGCCATTTCTTATTCCAGCAAAATGAACAAAATGAACTCCTCAAAGTTATGCCTACTGGGAGGACATCCCTTTACCACCATACTTCAGGGATGCTCTAAAAAGGAGTTGTAGTGCTGCGGCTGTCCACTTTCAGGTGTATATCATGCAGAACCATATCCTCAGTCAAATGATCATAGGAAACTCACCAAGAGGTCACAGCTGTTGTCTGGTAAAGAGAAAGTAATGTGGAGGCCATGGGCATTTGTGCCACTTCTTCATATAACTTATTTGTGTCCTCAGGGCCTGCTCAAGCCCAATCTCATATATATCACTTCTACTTTATGATAGAGTGCTGCTGTGCATGCCCAACTTTATGGCTTGGTGGTCATACAACACCCAGTTCATGATGGCTATCGAGTCTGATGGTAACTTAGTGGCTCATGGTTAAGCTTTCAGTCTCTACGAAGGCCCAATAGCAGGCCAAAAGCTGTTTCTCAAAAGGATGGTGATTATTTACAAAGGATAGCAGGGCTTTGCTGCAAAATCCTGAGTCTGTGCTATAAATCTCCTATAGGGGCCTGCCAAATACTCCAGACAGCATCTCTATTTCCCACTGATTTGGATCTGCTAAATCATATGGCCCAAGTGACAAAGCAGCTTGTACAGCAGCCTGGACCTGTTGCAGATCCTCCTCTTTTTCAATCCTTCCTCCAAATTAGCATCTTTTCAGGTCACTCGACAAATGGGCCAGAGTGTCACACCCAAATGAGAAATATGTTGTCTCCAAAGTTCAAAGAAGCCAACTAGGCATTGTGCCTCATTTTTTACTGTACGAGGAGCCAGATGCAACAGCTTATCCCTCACCTTAGAAGGGATATTTCAATAGACCCCACACCACTGGATACCTAGACATTTCACTGAAGTGGAAGGACCCTGATTTTTTGCTGGATTTATATCCCACCCTCTGACAAGCAAATGCCTTATTAATAAGTCTAAAGTAGTAGCTGCTTCTTGCTTACTATGTACAATCAGCATATGTCAGTAACATAAGGGGCCAGTCTGATGTCTTGTGGAAGGGAGAGACAATCAAGTTCCCTGCAGACTATATTATGACATAGGACTGGAGAATGAGTTGGCTTACCCCTGAGGTAGGAGAGAGAAGATGTATTACTGGTGTTGCCAGTTGAAAGAAAACCATTTCTGGTGGTCTTTACTAAAGAGTATTGGGGGAAAAAGCATTTACCAGATAAATAGCTGTATACCACCTTGGAGATGTGTTTATTTGTTCAAGCAATGATACCACATCTGGAACAGCAGCTGCAGCTGGGATCACCACCTGGCTAAGTTTACAATCATCTACTGTCATCCTCCAAGATCCATCTTTTTTCTGTACAGGCCAAACAGGAGAGTTGAATAGGGATGTCATGGGAATCACCACCAGCCCTGCATCCTTTAGGTCCTTGATGGTGGCACTAATCTCTGCAATCCCTCCAGAAATGTGATATAGCATTTATTTACTATTTTGCTAGGTAGAGGCAGTTCTAATGTCTTCCAGTTGGGCTTTCCTACCATAATAGCCCTCACTCCTCAAGTCAGGGAACCAGTGTGGGGATTCTGCCAGTTGCTGAGTATGTCTATTCCAATTATGCATTTTGGAACTGGGGAAATAACCACAGAATGGGTCTGATGTCCACTGGACTCAGTGTGAGACAGACCTGAACTAAAACTCTATTGATCACCTGATCTCCATAAGCTCCTACTCTGGTGGAACACAGTGACATTTTGGGTCTCCTGGAATTAACGTCACTTCTGACATTAATTAATTAATTAATTCTGACCCAGTATCTAAGAATCTCTGAAATGTCTGATTATGTCCTTTTCCCCACTGCACAGTCACCATGGTAAAAAGCCATAGGTACCTTTGCGGAAAGCCGGGAGGAAGATTAACAATATAAAATTTTGGCAGTGTAGCAGGGTCCTTCACCAAGGGGACCTGGCCTTATCTTCATTCAAGGGGTTCTGGGTCCGTAAATTGTCTCAACTCTGTAAATTGATTAATGGGCCTTGACTATGTTTTTGTGATTCAAGTTAGAGTTTTGTTCATTTGTCCTAGAACTCTTCCACTTATACAGATCAAGAAAGAATTTAGTAGACTGCCTATCTATTTCATTTCTAGGTACCCCATGATCAACTAGCCAAGGCCATAGGTCTCTGCCAGTCAGACTGTTCTGATTTCTGCTTTGAGTCTGCCATACATTATCTTAGCCATGCCCACCTTGTCTTTGGTGATTAAGTGCTACCTCTTGGCTTCTGCCAACCCAGCATCCAAGTTTTAAGATTCCAAGTTCCATGGCAGCAGTTCTTCCAGTAATATGTGACCCACAGTGAAGAGTGACCACAGGGCTCTTCACAGATGATCAAGTTAGTCTCACAAATGTATTCTGCACAGTACTGCTGAAAAGTGTGTCCTCTGGACATTCCTCAGGTGGGTGGGCAGGTCTTACATGATAATTCCACTCTTACATTCCAATCTTTCTAAGCCTTTGGATCCCCTCATCTACAATATCCCATGACAGTTCTGGTATTTTGACCTCAGGTCACATTGGCCACTCTTTTGGCCCATGCTTTAGCCAACCACCCGAACAAACTTTTAGAGCCCTTTCTAACCCCTTGAGCTACAACATTGAATCCAGAATCTCTGCTTATTGGGCCCATATCAATAAATTCAGCCTGATCCTTCCACCATTATCTCACACCTTAATTCCATTCCCACACAGATTTCCCTGATTTCTGCCTATATAAACTGGAAAAATATCATGCAGTTCTTTTGGAGTGTAGCACACCTCCTCATGCATCACACTTTGCACCTCACTTTTGAGGGCCTGCTGGGTTTCACTCTAGTCATAGGAATGTAAGAAAAGAGGGTGATGAGAGTGGGTCATGTGAGGAATGAGCAGTGTTTTGAAAGCCAACTACCTCAGCGCATTCCATTGCAGTTTCATCTGATGAAACAGGATTAATCTCTTCAGACAGGCTGCTTACTCAGGGGAGGTGATTACAGGTTTACCAGGCATAGCAGGGTTAATCTCTTCAGGTGGAAGCTGAATGGCTAACCATTATAGGTTTATCTGGCAAAGACGACTCAGCAGAAACTAGGGTTTCAATGTCCCCACCTTCATCATTATCAAGCCATATGTACCCATTCCAATTTTCAGGATCCCCTTCCTTTACAATCAATGAGCTCACTTTAACAGCTAACACCTTGCAAGGTTAAGAATTCAATTTACATTGTAATTCAGCCACTCCCATAAGACTCCAGGTCTGGTTTTAAGAAGTCTCAAGTCTGCAACTACATGAAATAAGAGTTTCTTTCAGGGCACACACAGAAACTTTCATGTCCTTTATGAAGCTCTTAAGCTAGGAATTTGAAACCTTGGGCTCATCCTTTCTATAACAACTGCATCCAGCATAAGCAGGAACAACCAGCCAACATCATTATGCTTTTTAACTCCACTCAAAACTGTTAAGGTGTCAAAAAACATTCTCACCCAGAGCCTTGCCCCTTATAAGTATTTGAGTAGCAGTATTCAATGTGATATTTTGCATATCTCTTTTGCTAATTCCTGTCATAGATTATCAGTCCATCTTGATCATTGGAAATAGAGTCATTAGTGACTTTGAATCTAATAAGATTAGAGAACCGATTCCAAACACTCCAGGACAAATTCAGAAATTTCATCCTTAAGATTCCGTTTCTCAAGAACCACTCCCAGTATCAAATCAGTATTAACCAGCTTTCTCCAGGGAAACATAGCCAACAGGAGATATATAATGTATATATTATGAAATTTATTATAGGAATTGGCTCATGTGACCGTGGGGATGGGCAAGTCTGAACTCTTCAGGGCAGGCTGCAAACTGGGAACTCAGGTGATGGGTTTTTTTGTTTGTTTTGTTTTGTTTTGCATTTAATTATTTATTTAGATGTTTAAGCTCTCGCACTAGGTTTTTACAAGCTGGTGAACACTGACAAATTATTTCTCCCACAGAACTATAACCACACATTCCCAGACAGTATAAATATATGGTTGAACTAACATTAATACACATCACCATTTTATCAATTACATAATAAAAGAAATTATCAAGTATTGGTGATGGTTTTTGATGCATTCCCCAGAATGAGCTGGCTGGCTGCATAGAGATGGAGATTCTTCCTTCTGACTGCTGGAATCATCAGTTCTCCTTTTAAGGCCTTCAAATGATTGGATGGGACCTCTCACTGTTGAAGGAAATCTCCTTAGTTAAAGGTTGATGCAATCAGCCATAGATGCAATCAACTTACTGATAATTTAAATCCATGAAATATCCTCACAGTAACAATCAGGCCAGTGCTTTGTTAACCAAACAACTGGACACTATAACCTAGCCAAACTGACACATTAACTTAACCATCACATCCCCAAAAAGGCAGAAAATTCTGCCATTCATTTTTTAATCCCTAGGACCTAGTGCTCAGGCATGGAAACGAGTTAAACAAAAATTTAAAAATTTACTATTAATGCCTCCCCAAAGATGTCCATGTCCTAATCCCCAAGACCGGTGAATGTTATATATGAGGTATGAATATACTACTCTTACAAGAGGGATTTTGCAGATGTGATTAAATTAAAGATCTTGAGACAGGGAAATTAATTATATGAGTGGGAGGTAGGAACTCAGAGAAGGAAATATAACAATGGACGCAGAGGAGTGATGTGATTGCAGCCTGGAAGTGGGGCATGAGCCAAGGAACACAGGCACCCACTAGAATCTGGAAAAGGCAAGGAAATAGAGTCCCCCCCAGAGTCTCCAGATGGAACACAACCCTATCAACACCTTAATTTTGGCCAGACTTCTGAACTCCAGAAATATAAGATAACTTTGTGTGATATTAAGCCACTAACTTTGAGGTGATTTGTTAGAGTGGTAATAGAACCTATTAAATTATTATTAAACCAAAACTACATTATTGTATGTCCTCATTGCATGTCTGTTTACAACTCTAAAACTGGAATATTCTAAACATCCATCAAAAGTAGATGGGTTAATAAATTATAATGCAAACATACAATGAAGTGGCTTTCAATACTTCAATGAAGTATCATTAGAAAGAAAAAGGTTGTTTATGAATTTCAAAAATAGATATTGAATTGTGTTTGTAAACAGGTCTGTTCCTCTGGGCATATTAGATTGTATTAGATTCAAAGATTTCACTTTTACTTTATTAAATCAAGACTGGGGCTTTTATCTTGCCACATCATTAAGGTGACTCAATTTGAGTACCCGCCTCCCCTTTTGTGGGCTAGGTAAACGGATGCTCAATCAATGACAAGAAAGTAAACACACAGAATTTGGTACCAAGGAGTGAAGAAGTGCTTTTGTAATTACCAAAATGATGGAAAGGTTTTATAAATGGGTAAGGGGTATATTTTTGAGGAACTGTGAGATGCTTGATAGAAAAGGCCTAGATTGCTTTGAAGAGACTGGTAGCAGGAAAATGGACACTAAAGAGACTTTTCATGAGGCCTTAGAAGTAAATGAAACTATTACTGGAAACTGGAGGAAAGGTGAACCATGTTTTAAAGTTGCAGAGAACTTAGCAAGATTAACTCTTAATGTTTTATGGAAAGCAGAATTTGAAAACGGCAAGCCGGACATTTTTAGCTAAAGAACTTTCCAAAGTAAACTTGGAGAATGCAGCTTGGCTTCTCCTTGCAGCTTATAGCAAAATGCCAGATGAGAGAGAGAAGCTGAGAACTGAATTGTTGGGCACAAGGAAACCGGAAACTGATTCTGGAAATTCCAAGCCCCTGGAAATCAAGTCCCCAGATGGTAGTGCACCATTTGAGGAATTAACTAAACTTGGAACTTATAAGTCAGGATTGAAAATGCACTTATCCAGGAAGGACCTGTAGAAAGTCTTACTGTCTGAGGGCTTGGACTCCAGCTTCCTGCGTGCTAAACCAACAAGCTTTTTGAGAGAGCTGTATGAACAAAACCACTGTCAGCCTGGACTAAAAGGGACAAGTAGGGGAAAGATGGAAGGGAAAACAGGTTTAAGAGGAAAACCATGGAAGCTGAGGTCTGGAATTAAGACATCTCCTTGGGCCAAGAGAGGAGCCCCACCCATGTGTACAGAGAGGATGAGTTTGCCCCAGCAGTTGAAGAGGGTAGATGTTCCCGCCCGCTGTTCAGGGAGAGTTTTGCTGCCCCAGGCTACAGAGAGGGTGGAGCACATTCCCCAAGGGTTAGGAAGGTAAGATTAACATCCATAGGTCTAAGAGGGGTTGGCCTGTCCCCCATGGATTAGGGAAGTCAAGGTCGTCCATCAACTCATTGCTCTGAGAGGGTTGGGCTGGTATCCCAAAGATTAGGGAGGATGATGTCTTCACCTCACTGTACCAGAGGGGTTAAGACTCTACCGCAGAGATCGGGCAAGGTGTGGCCATCACCCCAATGTTCTTGGAGAGTGAAGTCTGGAGCTCAGTCACCACCCGGATGCTTGATGAGGGTGGAACTAAGAAAATGGCCATTGGGCAAGCCTGTGGAAAGGGTGGGCTGCCATGAGGCCCCAGGGAGAAGAAACCATCATCTTAAGAATGACTCTCAGACTTTGAAATCTAATGAACTATGCCCTGCAGGTTTACAGAATTGTAGGGGACCCATGACTCATGTTTCCCTTCCAGTTTCTCTTTATAGTAATGCAAATGCCTCTCCCTTCATATATTGGAAGCAGATAAATTGTTTTCTAAGTTTCAGAGGTCTACAGCCAGACGGGACTTTGCCCCAAGACCAACTGTATTTCTATAAACTGATTGTGATGTGATTTTGTACTTAATATTGCTACTGAAATAAGATTTTTTGAATATTGTAATGCCTTTTTGGAATTCAGAGGGTGGAGTGTAGCAGTTTGATATTGTTTATGGATTCCAAAAAATATATATTGGATTGTTTTTGTAAACTGGTCTGTTCCTCTGGGCATAGTAGACCGCTTTTATTTTATTCAATCAAGATTGGAACTTTTATTTGACCACATCATTAGGGCATGCAGGGTTAAGTCCTTACCCCCTTGGTGGGGATAAAACAGACTCTCACACAGAAGTAAATACATGGAGAAGGCGCACACATAAGCAGATACACAGGAAGGGAGAGTGTTCCATAGCCAAGGTCCCAGGAAACCAGATGAGCCTGATAGTCTACAGCTGACCTTGTGAAGAGAACAGAGCAGCTGAGTCCAGAAAGAAAGGAGCCCCAGAGAGAGAGATGAGCCTTATGCCAGCCTACAGCTGAGGTCAAAAGAAGCTGGGACCACAGGGCCTTAAGAGGAAGGAGGAAGGAGGAAGGTGGAACCCTCACAGATATCACCTGCCACCTTGTGTCAACACGTGGCAACAGACTTTGGGTGAGTTGGACTCTTTAGGGCCTGGTAACTATAAGCTTCTACTCCAAATAAATACGCTTTATAA
Source organism: Cabassous unicinctus (assembly GCA_029593785.1). Classification (NCBI taxonomy): domain Eukaryota; kingdom Metazoa; phylum Chordata; class Mammalia; order Cingulata; family Chlamyphoridae; genus Cabassous; species Cabassous unicinctus. The sequence continues at coordinate 11,430 of JAQZBX010049824.1, forward strand.
AAGCCAGCACAGTTCTGGTACTTTGCATCAGCACCCCTTTGGCTGACTAATACAGTTGCTATTTCTCTTTTGCTTACATATAAATTGCTTATTTATATGTAAACACAAATACACACTTTTGTTAATTGCATAATTTCTTCCATATTTGAGGATATAACTTCTGTACATAAATCAGATCACACAACACATACTGCTCTCTAACATACCTTTTGCACGTAATTCACTCTCCTTCACCTCTGGGTGACAGGATTAAGTATCAACTTGTACTTTCTATGCACTATTTGAATTTTATAATAAATATATATTATCAAAAAGAAACACATAAATAATTTCCTTTTGTGAGGAAAGCCCATTCTCAGAAAAGTTTCACATCAAAATTTATTTTGAACATTACAAAAGAAGACAATTCAGTAAAATATAATAAAACATTCAGATCATCTGGCTACTTAATAAAAATTAATAATTAGAATAAAATAATAATTTTATTCATAAAATAAATATGAACCATGCAGACATGAAGAAAATTATATCTGGATTTAAACTTTAGCCACTTGTATCACCTAAGGTCTTCCCAAACCCTCTATTATTTTCACAATGTCCAGTGAGGTTGGCTGTCTAATCACTAATCTCACTGCAAGATATTGACAAACCAACTCAGGGGAACAACAGTAAGCTATGTAGCTGTGATTTCTCAAGGGACCAATATGCCCAGTTCATAATGGGAAGGATATGAATAATTCAGATATGTCTTGTCTGAAAAAAAAATGACTTTTAGCTATCTAAGCCCAAATCAGATTGAATTAAAGAAGATGAATGAGAAGTAAAGCGCATTCTGTTCCTTGGCTTCACAAGTTACAGTTACAAATTTCATCTAGAGCTCACAATGGATCAGCCTCCAAGCCAGAGAGCAGCACTAATTATAACAAATTTGGCCCCAGGATTTGGAGATCAATTTTTCCTTCTTTCTCAAAAGCAAAAAAGGACAAGCAAAGGCAATCACTGGTTATTGGCAGACATTCCACAGAGCACAGTTTCCAAAAAAAGAGAAGGCTCCACCGATTAGGCCCCTATTCCAAAACTGTCGGTCTTGTTTTCAGGGACCCACAGAGTGGAACCTCTTCACCCCCCATCACAACCCAGTCTTAATTCAATTTCTAGGCGCAAAGCTGACCTGTAATGAAAGGTACAACGGGGTGGTGCCAGCGGTGTAATGGAAAATGTTAACAACTGGCTCCAGGGTTGGGGGAGCCCCTGACATGCAGCATTTGCCAATTTCCATGGGGTAAATACACCCATCCTCACTTATTTCCAGCTAAATCTTGATATCAACCAGCTTGCAAAAATCCTGAGAATTGAATAATCGCAAGAACTGCAATCCAGCCAACTCCAGTTCACTGCTGAGTAGCCCTCCCGCCTTGCTCAAAAAAAAAAAAAAAAAAAATTAGCTCTCACATCCAGATTCTTATGAATTAGTTTTCTGTGTGTGCCTTCTTTAAAGGACATACCCTTCCAATGGGTTATGTATTAATTGCATTATTTAATGCTACAGTTTATGTATATTTATTCATCTATAGCTATGTATATATTTTGTAACAGCTTTATTGAGCTATAATTCACATATCTTACAATTCAACCATTTAAAGTATATAATTCAGTGGTTTTTTAATATACTCATAGAGTTTGCACTTCACCACACTCAATTTTAGAACATTTTCATTGTCCTCCCCCCAAAAAAAATCCTTTCCCTTAGGAAGTCACCCCTTATTTCCCCCCAACCCTCTCAGCTCTAGGCAACCATTAATCTACTTTGTCTCTATACATTTGACTATTCTGGATATTTCATAGAAATGGAATATCATACATGATTTTTCGTTTGTTTTTTAGGTACCTCATATGTGAAAAGCCGGAACTCAATCACTGAGCCACATCAGCTCCCCTGAGTTGGTTTTTTCATTTCTTTGGGTTTTTTTGTTTGTTTTTAGGAGGCACTGGGAACCAAACCTGGGACCTCCCATGTGGGAAGCAGGCGCTCAACCACTTGAACCACATCCACTCCCTCATACCTGTATTTTATTAAAATACATTTTTAAATGAACAAACCATAATGAACCAGTGCTGTATGAGGCAGTAAAATGAGAAAATTAACCACCCTTACTGTTACCTTGTAGAACCAACTGACCATACACCCTAAATAGGATAGAAAAAATATATAGGAACACTTGACACATCTATGCTTCCTTTCAGCAATTTTTCTTCTAAAGAAGGCATTTTAATAAGACACAGTCCGTCAAGGAAAAAGAGGAATAAAATACCATTAAAATGCTCACATCCCATTAGTGTAACATGTGATGCTCCAAAATCAAAGCAGGCCAGCTTCCAGTGACCCTGCTCTCCTCAGAGCAGAGCTGAATGGCCTGTCTCTTTATCCAGCAGCTATCACAGCTTAAATGTACAGAGAGAATGACAGCTTTGAAGGGGTTCCAGATCCTCACATCAGAGACAGAAGTGGCGAAAGATTGAGGCCTCGGCTGGACTGAGATGACAGGACTATTTTTAAAGGCATCTCTAAAGTGCTACTAATGGATTGTGCCATGTCCCTTCCCTCAGACCAAACCTACACTTCCTGAAAGAGAAACACTACAGACAAAAAGCTTATTGCAAAAACAATGCAGGAAAAGGCAGGGGAAGATGGAAAATAGAGTGCCAGTAGGTTTTTGAAACATAAATAAACCATCGCCATTGAAGTATTATTTCCTTTTTTTTTTCAATCATATCTTCATGTATTACACTTTTACAAGCAGAAAAAAAAAATTATTGGGGGGTGGGGGACAAAAAAGATAATTTCAATTTCCAAAAGATCTTTTTGTAATAAGGTCAACCCAGTGGAATACAAAATTGTATTTATAATATGACCACAGCTATATATTTCTTAAAATAGATTAAGAAGACTGTGGGATGTATTAAAATATTAAAATGGCTGTCCCTGAGATAAGAGAGAGTAGAGGATTATTTTCCAGTGTTTTCCACAATGATGTGTTACTTTGTAATATTTTGTAATAAAATACCTAAGCAATCTTTTTAACTAAATGCACCTTTTAGGATTAAATCATATCCCCCACAAAAGACATGTTCAGGTCCCAACACCTAGTCCTGGAGGTGTGAACCCATTTGTACACAGGACTTTTGAAGATGTTGCTAGTTAAGGTGTGCCCAGATTCAATGAGTGTGGGACTGAAGTCCTTATAAGCAAAAGAAATTGGACACAAAAAAAGAGAAGCCATGCGGAGCAGTCAAAGGCTGGAAGTCAATGGAACCCAGAAGAGAGAGGAAAAGCTGCTGCCATATGCATTACCATGTGCTAAAAAAGCCAAGGACCAAGGATCACCAGTAACTAGCCCCAGATCATCAGTCTTTTGGGGGAGAAAGCATTGTCTTGCTGACACAATGATTTTGGATTTCTCCTGGCCTTAAAACCATGAGCCAATAGATCCCCATTGCTTATGCCTACCTACTGTGTGGTATTTGTTTTATCAGGCAAGAAACTAAAACAGCACTCATTGGTCACCTGTTCATAAGGAAATGGACGCCAGCTCTTCCAATATCACTAGACACATAGGAATAAACTAATGAGGTCTGTAGTTCTCCACGCACAATTTAACAGTAAAAGGGAGTACGCTGGCCGAGATAAAGCCCACAGCCTTCCAGAGAATTCATCTGCTTCCAAACAGGAAAAGAGGGAGGGGCAGTGACACCCTAACCTGACATGGAGCACCTTCTTATGTCATCATTTCTTTCTGGCTTCAGGAAAGAAAATTGATCCTAGATCATTGATTCTGCTGTTTAAGGTCCAGAATGTACATTTTCTAGAACTGCACTGGGTTATTTTAAATAGCTCTTTATAGAAAAAAAAAATGTGCCCCTTTTCTGGCCCACTAGCAAACATACACAGGTAAAGAGCATCGTAAAGAGACCCTAAGGAGCTCTGTGGATTCCCATCAGAGCAGGGAGGAATCTCACTGTTCTAAAATCTAGGCGGATATCAACTGGGGCTCAAGGTCAAGTAGAAGTACACCCTGGCTCTTTCTCATGCCCACCAATGTCAGCACAGGAATTTTTTACTCTCTTGGCTGCCTTTTCAGACTCTATGGGTTAAAACTGGTTCCCGAGGGGGGAAAAGGGGAAAAGTGTCTTTTTTTACATAGCATGTTACTGTGGGGACTGCTCATGTTTACATATAGATCCTTCCCCTAGAACAAGTGTCATCTCGGTCTTATTCGGGTTTTTCTTCATGTCGCCCAGTAGGAAGAGGGTGAAGAGCACTGGGGCCCAAACAGCGGCAAGGCCAGATGCCCAGACTCTGCTACTCACAAGCTGGGTCACCCCAGGAACTTCCTACACATCCTAGAGTCTATAACACCGGAACTACTGCAGCCACACAGAGCCACAAGCACCGAAAGCAATGCCAAGCCCAGGGAAGCCAATGGTAGTGCTTAGGATAAGTCATTATTTTTCCAGGCACAAAGCAAGTGATCAATAAATGTCTGCTGAATAAATTAATCCTTTCACGCTATTGGTTTTTAATTGCTTTAAAATGAATTTTTATTGAGCGGTTTGGTTCTCCTCTAGCTTCAAGTAGATAAGCTACATTTTAATGAGCCCACTGCATTTGAGAATAACTTTTCACCTGCCAAAATGTCAGTCTTTTACCAAGTAAAAAAAAAAAAATCTCTAGGAAAAAAAAATATAAAAATTTAAGAAAAAGAAAAGAAGGAAGAAAAACTAAAAAAATTTTTTTAAAAAAATCTCTTCCAGGATCTATGTATATGAAAATAATGGTTTTGCATCCAGAGGTGACAATTGACATATTTAACAACTGATAGAGCTCCAGGCCCCGCCAGCCAAAAGGGACAAAAGGGACAGGACTTGTTGAAGGGCGGAGGCAGCTCCTGGAGGCCCTCAGCTGCTGACCAGTGGGTGAGTATAGCGGATATCAGGGAGAGAGAGTGGGTGGAGGTAGGGAAGCTTGGGGCAGTGGCTGTTTTACCCATTGGTGTTTTAATAACCAGCAGAGCCATCCCAGCCAATACCCACCAAACAGCAGCCCTCATGGTGTCTATGTGTATATGAATGAAATATTTGTGTACAGGTATATTTGTGCTGACTATGTGAATATGAAGTCCAACCAACTTGCTTGACCCATCTATTTTAGTACAAATTCATTCACTCATTCTTAGGTCACATATAATAACATTAAGAGAGGTTTTCCTTCATTTAGGGCAAGAGTGGCATTTCAAGTAGGTGACCGAGGTGTGCCATTGTCCCCATATCACTCATTCCCAGACCTGCCTGGGTCCTGGGCATATTTACATTTAGGAAGAACAATATCACCCAAGTGCCGGGCGTGAGAGACAAAGTGCTCTGGGTTGGAAGGTGAGGGACTACAGACTGGCTCAGGAACTTACCAGGAGCCATCTAAGGCGTTTCATTTGATTCTTTCACCTTTCCTGGAAAGGGTCTGAGGTGAGGATCATTATCCCATCTTAGTTTCCTAGGCTGCCCTAACAAAGTGCCACAAACTTCGGATGGATGAATATATAGCAAAGTATTGCCTCCCAGTTCTGGAGGCTGCAAGTCCAAAATCGAGGTGTCAACGGAACAGGGGAGACTCCTTGTTTGCCTCTTCCAGCTTCTGGCGTTCGCCCCCATCCCCAGATGCCCCCACCACCTCACAACTGAACTCTGCCGAGGCCATGGGCCCTCACTTCCCTCTCTAACCACATCATTTCCAGTTCCCCAAATGACTCAGTCCTATGCCTGCCCAGAATAAATTGTAAGTTGGCCTTGACATACTATTTCCTACAGAATACAAAGGAACCAAGCCATACAGGAGGCTCAGAAAACGCACGCAAACTCAGATTATGTAGCTATGTGCCAGGACGCATGATGGCAACCCCCCCCAAAAAAAAGGAGGTTGCTGAGGCCAAACCTAATTGCTTAGAAGTCTCTTAACCATGCAAATGGTTGCAAAAGAAAATAAGTTTTTCAACACAACGTCTTGGAGGAAAAAATTTTAAATAAGGCCTTAAAAGAATTAATAGTTTCCTAAATAATTAATTACTATTTTCCTTAAATGGAATTTTCATTTTAAATGGTTATTCATCCTCAAGGGATAGAGGAAAGAATTAAACAAAAGCACTAAAATCAGAGAAAGGATTTCACACACAAAGACAAGAACTATAAAAACTGGCCTTTAAAGTTAACTGCTCAAATTTAGCCGAACTTCCATCTCCCCCAAATCTTTCACTTTTTCATTAACTAATTTGCCAAAACTTACCATTCTTCTCCAGTGTTATATTCCCAAAGGCTCCTCATGGAGTGCATGAAAGTTGAATGGAGTGCAAGGTTTCTATCAGCCCTTTGGACAAACCATTTATATGGCCACTTATCTACTTACTGTCCACGTAAAAGGAATAGGGGAAAGCCAATGCCTCCCTGCTCACAGAGAGAAGATCCGCGTTGGGCAAAGGCTTGTCATCAGTGCCTGAACCAGGACTGTGGCTCTGAGACCAGACAGCCCAGTTCAAACTCAGCTCCACACATGTGAGCTTATAACCTTGACTGTGCTATTAACCTCTCCATATATCAGTTTTCCCATAGAGTTATTGTGAGGATTACAAGAAAACATATAAAGGCCTTAGAAGATCACCAGCACATAAGAAGTGCTCAATAAAGATTAGCTTTATAATTCTTACCACTACAACCCCTGTGAACTACTTGAAACAAAAAGTTAAACAGGGAGCCCTACCCCAATCAAGATGATAGAGTGAGATGCTTCAGGGCTCCATCCCCCCACAGAATGACCAGCTTTGAATGACCAGCTACAACTGGCAGAAACATCTTTCTCAAACATCCAGAAAACAATTAAAGGACTGTAGTAACAGAGCAAGTGCTGAATCAAGAAAAAGGTATCTTAAAAGTGGTGGGATCTCTAGCATGCTGGCTGGCCCCACTGCCAACCCTCACTGCTGGGTGCAGAGCCGGCTCACACTCCCAGCATGAATCCCTGGTCTTAGTTCCAGAGGGAGCAGAGTAACCCTTGTGTACATACTGGGAGCATATGTGTCTGGCCCAGTCTGGTTGTGGCTTGAGGAACTTGCTGTCCCAAAACTTGCCCTGAGAGTAGAGAGCAGCTCACCAACATCTCCTACAGAACGCTTTGGGAGAACAGTTGAGTGGCTGCCTGGGGCAAGGGAGTGCTGGCTTTAGGGCATACAGAGCATTGGCCCATACAGTAAGGAAACTGTTTCCTAGGGAAGAGGGGACATTCATATCATATCAGTATAAATGGGGGAATGCAAAGGGTCAAATACATAGGCCCAAGGCAAGATGCATGCACAAAAATAATAATGGAGGGCCCTATGCTTTGACCTGGAGCTATTCCCTAAACTCATTGTATGGATAAGCTCTGAAGAAGAGCACTCACACAGGTCTGCAAAGACTGGAAAAGGTGTGGTTTTTTTACCCCTAGCTCCTGGAATGCAAGGAAATCTCCATCATAACACTATCTGGATACAAGCTAAAGGAACAGACACCTCAAGAATCTAAACCACAGAAATATATTAAAATATCAACATGTCCAAGTTTCAACAAAAGATTACAAAGCATACAAAGAAACAGGATGTGATGGCCCAAGCAAAGGAGAAAATGAAAGCATTAGAATCCATCAACAAGAGACCTTCCAGGAAGATGGTATTGGAGTAGGCAGGCAGGGTTCAAATCTCTCACAAAAACAATGAAGAAAGGGCAAAAACCTGTCTGAGGGTTTGGGGGTCAGCAGACCAGGACAGTGCTGCACAACCCCCAGGAAGCTGAAGGACAGAAAGACAAAGAATCCAAAACAACAACTGTGAGTTACTAACCCCAGAGCAGCCAGGAACAGCACATAGCCCCTACCCTCAAGGCACGCTGCCTGGACAAAACCTGTGGTTCACTGCAGCTGACTGGGAGGGGAACAGACATCTTCCTCCCTGAGAAGAGGAAGGGTGCAGCGAAGGGCGGAGAGTGGTTTCTCATTAGTGAATTTGGCCAGCAGAGCCCACTTTGAATCTCAGCTTTGGCCAGACCAGAATCACCAGCAAACGGAGGTTGAGAGAAGACACCTCAGTGGAAAGATTTGCCAAGACCCATCTGCTGGCCGGCCAGGAAACTGCAAGGAGAAAAACCACTTTTAGGTTTCTCTTGTCCTGAACGCATGGGAGAATATCTACACCCCATTAGTGAGTCCCTGGCCTGAATTTGATAACTTAAGCTGGGCAATTTTAAAGACTTAGATTAAGTTGAACCAAAAATCAAAGAAGAACTGTGACAAAAAAAAAAAAAAAAACTAGGC
>JAQZBX010049825.1:0-19821 GCA_029593785.1 Cabassous unicinctus
CTAAGAAGAAAGTGCTGAACACAAAATTAAAATCTGGGAGAATTTGTCATTTAGTGACATGTCTAGGATCTATTCCATTGATGTTTTTATCTTTCCTTTTAATCTACTTTTGAGGGAACCTTAAGAAGTGGGTTTCATCTATATTTTAGGCAAAATAACTCCCCACCTCCACCAACATGACCTTGCCCTAGTACCCAGAACCTTTAAATATATTGCCTTACATGGCAGAAGGGAGTCTGCAGATGTGATTACATTAAGGACTTGGGGATGGGGAGATTATCCTGGATTACCAGTGTGGGCCCCAGATTATTATAAGGGAAAGAGGGAAAAACAGTCAGCAAAGAAGTTATGATGACAGATGTAGAGGTTGAGTGATATAATTGCTAGAGCTAAGGAATGCTGGCAGCCTCTAGAAGGTTGCAAAAGAAATACAGCCTTTCCTAAACCTTGATGCTAGCTCCTTAACACTCATTTCAAATTTCTGACCTCCAGAAATGTACAATAAAAAAATTGTGTTATTTTAAGCACTAAATACATGGTAGTTTTTGTTTGTTTGTTTTGTTTTGTTTACAGCAGTAATAGGAAATTAGTACAATTGGAGATTCAATTTAAGCCCTGAGAGTCTTACTGCATAATTGCTTGTGTAGCTTATAGCCAGAGGAATATTTTCCCTCTTATAGAGAAAAATCACATCACATCCTTGTCTCTGCCCAGTGAGGAATCTACTTAACTCAGATTCAAACTGTAAGTCACTATTCCCCATTAAGATTTTTTTTCTCTCTTTCATAGTGTACAACAGAAGATACAGGCAGAACTCAGAAATCATAGTCTCTGAAGTAGAAAGCTCAAGATGGTCATAAGTAGAAAGCTTATTCAAACAGAGCAAGAGACCATATAATTGGTGACAGACATTTCAGAGGTTTTATCAGGGCATTGAGACCCTGAATGTAAAATAGTGGCTGAGTAGGAGAAAATCTCTAATTCGTAAGTAAGACCCCTTCATAAAAAGTCTCTTCCCAATGCTAAATGAAGAGGCTGACACACACAAAGGAATGAAGAGAACTTAGACAAGCAACAAAAATACTTTCATATCAGACAGAACAGAGGTAATATTCTTTCCCAAGCCTGGTTTGGGATTTTTACCAGATTCTTCATTGGGAAGGATTAGAATTTAACACCAGGCTCTTTATTTTTTTCATTTATTTATTATCTACATCAGTATGGACTCCTGGATTCTTATTTGATTCCATTTGTTTTAATCTTTTATTATTATTACTTCTTTTAATTAAAATTTTTTAAAATTTGTATAAATGTTAAAAAGTATTCAATTAACAACTACCATAACAATAGATATGCTTTGTTCAGCTGTTGCATTCACCCTCCCCCATTTCTGGTTCATTCCTCAATCTTGAGGGGTGTGTGAGGGTTAAAGACACTGTAAGGGTTAAAGACTCAGGCGGTGGCCCAACTGTAGATCAGCTATTAGCTCATAAAATCCTTGGTGCAGCACACAGTTTCTGGGCACAGTAGAAATGATTCTGAAGAGCTGCATTTTGTGTTTCTTCTGTAACAATTGAGTGATAACAGTAGTGTATGAATAACCCTGCAAATAAAGTACGGCCATGCTTGCTTGCCTGTTTGTCTGGAGCAGACTGTGGCTGTGCTGGTATGAACAAACCTGTCTCTCTGCCTAAGTTTGTCTCCCGCCTACCTCCCTTGCAGGCCCCTGAGGTGGACACAGTGTACAAACAGCGCAGTCGGCAGGATTTGATGTGTTCTCCCACTGCTCCACCAGCTGAGGAGGTCGGGAGTACAGACCCTTGGTGGTCCCTGCCATGTGTGTGGGCTGGTGTAGCCAAGTGGTTATCTCAGTGGGGTACGTGTCCGGATGCGACACCCACCAATAACCCCACAGCACTGCTAGGTGTCCTGCAGCAGGCTGAGGCAATAGGGGAAATGAAGCCCCAGGCTGCTGCTGCATGGGTGGGATGGGTGTTACTGTCTTTGTTATGAGCTACCATCCAAGAAACGTTGAAACAAGAGAGGGAAATTCACCAGTTGCGTGAGCAACTGCAGCAGTCGCATGTGCAGCTGGAGTGCCAAGCCGTGTCGGTTGGTAGTAGTTCAGATGAGGAAGAAGAAGTGAGGCCCATCTGACAAGCTTGTCTGGTCATGACACAAAAGATGAAACATGATCAGGACATGGGGCAAGAGGGACACCCCATTAGACAACCGCACATGGTACAGCACACCGTGTACTGTCCCTATACACAGGCAGAACTGGTGGAATTGGGGCGGCAATTTCGGCAGAAGCCAGGAGAGCCCATAGCTGCATGGTTGCTGCAATTATGGGATGTGGGTGTGGTGGCATCGTGTACTCTGGGACTGAGATAGAGAAGTTAGCATCGCTTACTGGCCATCCTCTGCTGTGTCAATGTCTCTTAAATGCGTGGCAGCATGCTGGGGAAACCCCCATCACACATTGATGGAGTGGCTCCAGACAGCCGTTCATACAGTCTGGAATGATGTGGGGGAGTTGCCAGACTCAGTAAGCCAGTGTGCTACATATTGCCAGACTCAGTGAGCCAGTGGACTACATATGCTGATCTCGTACAAGTAGTCCGGGAAATGGGCATGCACAGTGCTGTCTTTGACCCTAATAACTAGGGACCCGATACCAAGAAGTTCACGAGTTGGATGAGGGACCTGCTCAGGCAAAATGCTACTGCACCCTTGTTTGGGTCGCTGATGGCTATCTTGACCCTGTATGTGGGACACCCGATCCATGAAGTGTCAGCCATGATGGCTAGTCTCGGTAAGGCTGAGAGCCAACAGACCAAGGTCCACCCAGTGGCAACAAGGAGAGATGCACCCCCATCTCGTAAAACAGCTAAGTCCACAGGCCAGGACTATAAAAGAGGTCCTATGAAGGTCACGTGGAAGCAAATGTGGAATAATTTGGTAGAAGCCAGGGTAGACCCAACTAAAATAGATGGGCAACCGAACGTGGTCTTGTTAGACCTTTGGAGACAGCTAGAGGATGCTCAGTGGTGAGCAGGAAGAGCCCAGAAACCACAGCAGGTCAGGAAAATTGTGCAACTCAGTGACTACCTGCTAGAGGACCCCAGGCGCTCCACACAGCCAGTGTTTACCTTTACATAGGAGGCAGGCCATGGCGTCCAAGAGGGGACCCTTGGAAAGTCCGGAGGCCCTACATGGAGCTAGCAATACACTGGTCCCCACAAAATGTGCAGCATGTCTTGGCCCTTGTGGATATGAGTGCAGAATGCACCTTTCTTTATGGGCAACCAGATAAATCCGCAGACACTTATGCCTACGTGGATGGTTATGGTTATAGCGGACGCAGCACCTTGCAGGACGTCCAGACAAAGGTGATGTTGGGAATTGGGCGGTTGCCCCTGCAAATGTACACTGTGTGCATTTCTAGTGTCCCAGAGTATATACTGGGTGTAGATGTGTTGAGAAGCTTGACCCTGCAAACCACTATTGGTGAATTCCATCTACGAGTACGAGCAGTGAAATCCATGGTGCGGGGATGTGCTAAACATGCCCCTGTTGTGTTGCTTGAACCCGCAGGACAGTGACCATAAAACAGTAGCATTTGCCAGGAGGGCATGAAGAAATATCGGCAACTATTAAAGAACTGGTCAAGATACAAGTTGTCCATGAGGCCTGGAGGCCATTTAATGCTCCAGTGTGGCCCGTACGCAAGCACGATGGGACATAGCATATGACTGTTGACTACTGAGAGCTGAACAAGGTGGTTCCTCCTTTACATGCAGCTGTGTCCTCTATTCTTGACCTAATGGATACTTTGACTTTGACACTGGGAACTTATCACTGTGTTTTGGACTTGGCAAATGTCTTTTTCTCCATTGCTATTGCTGATGAAGCACAGGATCAGTTTGCCTTCACATTGGAAGGTCGACAGTGGACTTTTACTGGATTGCCTAAGGGCTATTTTCACAGCTCCACCATTTGTCATGATTTAGTGGCTAAAAACCTTGAAAGGTGGCAATATGTTGATACCGTTGGGTGTATCATTTTATTGATGATGTAATGCTAACCTCTGAGTCTCTTGCAGATTTGGAAGCTGCTGTTCCCACTCTGGTCACCCACCTTGAAAGTCAAGGATGGGCCATAAATCGGTACAAGTTGCAAGGGCCTGGGTTGTCTGTCAAATTCTTGGGTATTGTATGGTCAGGTAAGACAAAAGTAATTCCTGAAGCAATAATTGATAAGATTCAAGCTTTCCCATGCCCCACAGCAATGAAACAGCTGCAGACTTTTTTGGGTCTCCTGGGTTACTGGAGGGTGTTTTTTCCCCAATTGGCACAGGTCCTAAAGCCTTTATACAGGTTAACAAAGAAAAGAAGTGAATGGGACTAGGCTGATGAGGCTGAGCGGGCCTTCATACAAGCCAAAAGGGCTGTTAAGCAACCCCAAACTTTGTTAGTGATTGACCCTAGCTGTCCATTTGAATTAGATGTGCACATTAGAGAAGAAGGCTATGGTTGGGGCCTATGGCAATGGGCTGAGTGGCTGCGACAACCAATAGAATTTTGGAGTCAGCTATGGGAGAAGCACTATAGTCTCATAGAAAAGCAACTGGCAGCCGTGTGCGCTGCCGCACAGAGTACTGAAACCACAACCCAGGAAGCCGCGGTAAAGATATTCACCACGTACCCTATAAAGAGATGTGTGCAGAATTGGCATGGCCCAGATGGAGACAATGGCCAAGTAGGGGGCCTCTTTGGAACAGAGAAGCACGTTTGTTTCCAGTCCACTTAGTAAAGAGTTACAAGTTTTAGGTCCCTTGATGTATGCTGGGATACTACAGCCAGAGACCTCCTTGCAAGTCCCCACGAGGGAAGTTTCCCCATATAAATCCAGGGTAGGTACCATGCCAGAGCAGCCATGGTATACTGATGGAGCCAGCCGAGGACAAAAGGCTCAATGGACTGCTGTAGTGGTGTGCCCTCTAACTGATACCATTTGGTATGAATTAGGGTTTGGCCAAAGCAGCCAATGGGCTGAATTGAGGGCCAAGTGGCTCATAGTAGGCTGTGAAGCCCGCCCCTTAGTGATACGTACCAACAGTTGGGCAGTATTTAAAGGTCTTACCCTGTGGCTGCCGGAATGGAAGCACATGGATTGGTCAGTAGCCCATCGGCCCCTGTGGGGATGTTCCATGTGGGAAGACCTATGGGGATGGGGGTTGTCTAAAGAAGTGACAGTGTACCATGTAGCTGCTCACTGCCCCCTTTTGCATCCAGGCAATGATGAAGCAGGTCAGTTGACTAAGCTTACCCTGCAGGTAAATAGTGCTCAGGATGCAGCCATGTGGCTGCACTGAAAACTCCTACATGCTGGAATCTCCACAATGATGAAGGCTGCGTGCCTTTGGGGTTGGCTGTGAATGCAGAAGCCACTTGGGCAATGTGCCGTGCGTGCCCCCAATGTTCGATGCTACATCGAAAACCAGTGCCCCAGATTATGGGTCAAATTGAGCGAGGCCATGTCCCGCTCACAAGATGGCAGACAGATTTTATCGGTCCATTACCTTTGAGTCGGCAGTGCCTATATAATCTTACGGCCACTGACATGGCTACAGGACTGCTCTATGTGTATCTTGTCCCCCAGGCAACCCAAGCTGTAACTGCACTAGCATTACAACTGTGTGCCATGTATGGCCGGCCATTGACTATAGAAAGTGACAGAGAGTCTCATTTCAATGGGCAAATAGTGCAGCAATGGGCCCTCCGACAGTGCATACAATGGGTATACCATGTGCCCTACAATCCTTTAGCAGCTGGCATGATTGAACGTTATAATGGCCTTCTTAGAAAGGGCCTGCGGGCACAGCCCAAGGAACTCCAACCTTGTGGGGGTGGCGTGATCGCCTTTGGTTGGTAGTACAACGTTTAAATGAACGACCCCAGCAGGGAGGAGTGGTGCCAACAGAAGCCCTGTTGGAGCATGCAGCTGCCCCCATTCAATTACAGGTCACTACGAGGGATGCACTGTTAAAACCACAAGTGCGGGGAGGGCGAGTACTGCTTCCAGCGCCCTCCGTAATTCACGGAGGAGAAACAGTCTCTGTTTCATGGCCCTGGACTTTAAAGGCTCCCCATGTTCGATGTGTAGCTCTGGTGGCACCCTGGGGAGACGGGGCACAGCATCAGTTAACTGTAACCCCCTGGATTACTGATGTATGGCCACTGAGGTTCACAGTGACCGTGCCTGCCACTGCGGCCACCATACTGAAAGGTACATTCATTCTGGCATTATGGCCCATCATGAGTTCCCCCATCCTGTTACAGGTTGAAGAGAGTGTCTCACCAGCTGTGCTGGAAGGCCTGACGGTATGGTATATTTGCCCTGGGTGCACACCGTAAAGTGGCACTTTGCTGTCTAAGGACAACCAGCTGGGATGTGTCCTATTAGATGGGCATGATCTGCCCCTCCTAGTTACACTTACACATTTGTCTTACCACCCCAGGAGTTCTGCTAACAGCTTGCTGGCTTGGGCCCACACCTATGCTCAAGTGTACAATGTGTCCCACTGCAGGGTGTGCACTGAACTGCCGGCCAGTTCAGCCGATGGTTTGGCCTGGAGTATCGCCCCTGCAACACAGGACAATTGGATGTGGTTGGAGACGGCCGACCAAACGACAGCAGAATGGGAAGCAGTTCGGCAGCATGTTGAGAAACTTCTCCACCAGGAGAGGGATCTGCGTCCTCTGTGGTTTGGCTATGCCCTGTATAATGGATCGGGCTGGCTCCCTGCCAAACATGTTGAACTGCGGAGCATCGTCCCAAAGTGTATAGAACAAAAGAGGATCCCCAAAGGCTAGCAGGGAAGGTACCTTCGAATTTGAGCAACACTACCCAAGTAGTGGTAGGTGGTTCCCGCAGGTGGAATGGCCAGCTGTACGTCAGAACCAAACCCACCGACAGGTTGCCGGCTGGGTACCTGTGGGTCTGTGGGCCCCATGGGTGGCCATACCTCCCAGCCAGTTGGCGTGGGTATTGTACTTGGGGATACCCCTTCATCCCAGGTCACATTGTTTCCACTCTAGATCAGAAACCCCAAAGTTGGGGCACAGTATATCCTAGTTGGCACAGTACCAAACAGACACCCTGGTAGTTTTACCCATTAGCTATTCTCCTTCTTGGAGGAGGGACTATCAAAGTTGAATTAGATGTAAAAGCCTTAGCACATCACACTGCCCAAGCCCTGAATGCTTCAGAATATGCAATTGCCCAGTTAGCAGAAGAAACTGATCAAATCCACCGTTCTGTATTACAAAACCACATGGCCCTAGATTTACTTACAGCAGCACAAGGGGGCACATGTGCATCAATACATACTGAATGTTGCGTATATATTCCTGATAATAAAGAATCCATTCAAGGAGTCCTGTAAGAAATGAATGATGAAATACAAAATATCCAGAAATCACAGGTAGAGCCTGTACAAGGCTGGTGAGAGTCCCTAGGTACTTGGAAAGGGGCTCTTGGGGGAACCCTAATAGGCTTAGGGTAGATACCTCTGTGTTGTTGCTGTGGTGCTTAGCTGCAGTGTACCCCCACAGCTGCTAAGGCTGTTGCCCTCGGGGTGGCATGTGTGAGGGTTAAAGTCACCACTACGTTCATGTGATATGTGATGACATTGCTCTATGATGGAAAAGCCAAGGAGTCCCAAAGACTAGCTGCCAGCCCAAAATGCTTGCCCTGGAAGGAAAAAAGCCTTCTAGCCTTCGCCTCTGAAACACAAATTCTTGTTGTTATGCCAACCCATTGAATGATACTTGCTTTAGCAGCTAGGGAACTAAAACAATAAATAATTCCTTTATCTTAAAGAAACCTTTTTTTTCCTAACCTGAACAATTTAGTTTTAAAAACAGTCAGTGTTTGTTGTATATGTGTGTGTAAGTGTATATTTATCTGAAATAAACTGCAACATCAATTACGCTGCTCAGTTCTGTGCCAAATACACATGCCACAATCTACAAGTTCCAACAGTGATTGAACTGTTCAATTGAATCCTTCAAAATGATCTCATGAGCTTTCAAATAGTTTGCACTTGTATTTATTAAGTTTTCTATGATGATCTGGGAATCAGAAAGGCCAAGTGAAAAGGAACTGCGAAGCACATGAAACTAGACAATTCAGACAAGACAGAGAAACATTTTACAGGAAACATTACATAGAAATAATCTGTATTTTGTATATTTGAATCACGGGAATGGAAAGGGAGTGTTCAGTAAGTTTACCTTGTTGTTACCCAGAGATGGGTCACTTGGGTTGCAGTGTTCCCTCAGGTAAAAAGTACTCAGAGAAACAGGGATGCCCAGTTCTCTTTTTCTATAACACTTAATCCGAGAATCACTATAATGCATTGGTCTAGCCTGAATCAAACACAGGAAAGGTTACAGGGCCAGCCAAATTTTTTTGTATATCAAACATTTTGTACACATTCCTGGAACACATGTTCTAAGTGCCTGATGTTTGTACAATGTGTGCATGACAGAGAATCAAAGAATCAAGTGCTAGAATATTCCAAGGCTACAAATATAGTCAAAACAGAGAGCTCTAAGGTATCACATATGGCTTATAAACAAAAATTGAAATTAAGGGAGAGAAATAAAATGATAATAGTGTTTTATTGAATATTAGTAGATAATATTACACATATCATCTCATTTATTCTGCCCAACTACTCCAGGAGTACCTACTCACATTACCATTTCAGAGATGGGAAAACTGAGAAATAACACCGTTATGAATTTGCCCCACCTCCTAACTGTTGCATCACAAAAGTTGCAGCCACTATGGCATGCTGAATTGAAATAGTAACAAAAGCAAAAGCAAGTAACAAGGAAAACTAATAGTCACAGACATTGGCAACACCTTGGTCAGTTATAGATTATGAGAATAGTAGTTATTAACTAAATAATTATTTCCTGGTTTAATGACAAAAAGTATTATGTTTTTCATTTCTTATGTTTGGGCACCATATTTAGGAGAAATATTTCAATCCACAGTACACTAACAGTCAATGTAACATAGTTACTATGATCACTGGCTCTGGAGGGTTCCAATATAGTCTTTACAATTTGTCAAGGTTATGACCTAAAACTCTCTGGATCATAAATTCTATAAAGTAAAGATAACAATAATACTTATTTCACAGAATAACTGGAAAAAATATGAATTTCTACATATAAAGTTAGAAATTGGTCTTAATGAATAATTCCAGAGGTCTAGAGCTAATCTGCATTTTGTGTTAATTTTCTCCCTATTTAATTGGTGTATGTTTGTTTCTTTTAATATTCTGCTATTGTCTTTGAACCAACTTCAAGCCCTGTTAGGAATAAGGTTGGTATATTTGAAGTAATTTTAAAATTTGAATATGATCCAATTTAATCCAAATTACCAGGCGAATTCAGGGAATACTTATCCTGTATTCCATCCCATAGAGCAAGGTTCTTAACAAGGGGTCCACAAGCTTGAACTGAAAATCAAAACAACATTATTCTTGTGGGGATGTGTTGCTGCGGGTGTGATATAGTTTTTAAATAATACACAGTATAGTGTGGACTTAGTAAGGGGTCCATGGTTTTCACCTGACTGGCAAAGGGGTCCGTGGAACAAAAAAGGTTAAGAACCCCTGCCACAGAGTGTTTGAAAGTTTTGGAATGCATGTCTTCATCTAATCTATTTGATTCATGACATCACATTTTGAGCCACCAAACTATACTCTCTCATTTACTAAAATATCATAGTGAAGCTCTGCTAGTGAGTTAAACTTTATAAATGTATGCAAGTGTGTATATTTATATATGTATATATGAATGCATGTATATATGCATGTGTACATTTCATGGATAAGATAAAGGTATATAAATAACATTTTTAAAACTTTTCAATTTCCCATGGACATTAACCTCTTTCAGTCCCTTCTCCTTGGAAATATGCTTAAGAAAACTCATCCATCATTTGGCAGATTGGCTTTTTTAGGATCACTACAGCTTTATTTCTCAAATATATATGTCTTTCCTAAAGTAGTTTTGAAAACAAACCATAAATATGCTACTATTAGGTTCAGGACAGAAGACCCTCTTGAAACTCCAAAATTGCAATTTCTAGAAACTAGTTTACAATTAGTTATGACCCAGCCAGTAAATTAGCTATAAAGTATAGATGCAAATGAACCTAGAAAAAGAAGAAGTCAATACTTTATGAGGAATGAGGATACTTTGCCCATCCACAACAGAAAGTGTTAGAGTTTCATATTTCCAACTACGATAATACACATTTCCTATGCCTCCCTCCTCTTTGATGGTCCAACACTGTTCCCATCTAAAGCGTCCTACACCCATGTGATGTTATCATTAGACATCTCTAACAAAGGTCATGCTAAAACTGAAATGAAATCTCAAGGTTTTACTTAAATTCCTCTTCATTTAACTTTACAGAAGTGTTTACACAGTTTCAATATCATTTTAATTATCTTGTGAGCCTTTCATTCAGAGCAAAATTTCATTTGGTTGATAAATAATTCTTTCTGTTGCTCTTTGATAACGTTAAGTCTTTACCTACTGGACTGTTAACTTTCAAGGCTATTTTTAGTCTATTCTGGATTCACTGGAAATATGCTCAGGGATTGAGGGAAGATTTTCTATTATATTATGTGCAGATACAATCATTTTGTCTAAAGTTACCTCCATTCGCCTTTAGTCCTTCTTTCTTTTCCTTTCCTCCCAATTCCCTACAAGCATTTTTGTAACGATTTTGTATCTTTTTTTTTTTTCACAAATAAAGAGAAAATATTTTTGAATAATTCTAAGTGGGGCACTGAAAATAACTTGTCTGAGAAGTCTTTCATTTTCAGTTAAACAGTAATAGATAGTGAAAACAAACAAAAATGAACAGAAATTATCCTTGTATCTTAAATGTAAACACTTATCAATATCAATAAAGAACTAAATTTTCACCCACATGTAAGCATACAGACATTTACTATTTTAGATACTTTTAGCTGTCTTTCAAATTTTCCTTTTTTCAGAAAATTTTTTTAGACTTTTAAAAATATTTCTATACTTTTATTTATACCTCTATTTCCCTCTTACTATCTTAAAAATCTATCAATGATGTGTGTATGTTGTTGCATTTCCATGTGTGTTTCACAAGTGGACTGAATTTGTGTATGGCCCATAGGCACGTATTTGATTAATTTCAGCTCTTATTATTATGTCCACCCTCCCATTTCTCAGTGATCTTTCCAGGATCTATCTTGGCTGCCCACTGCTAAGACACGTCTCAGAAAACAACAACAACAAAACAACAACCACCTATATATAGGATATACTTTGTGCCGACCACTATTATAATTACCTAAGTACCACCATATGAATTTGGTATTATTATTTTTCATTTTACAAATGGCACAAGCAGATTAACTTTCTCAAAGTCATATACCTAGTAGTTGATAGAACTGGGAAAATCAAGACAGCCTGGCTCTAAAGGACATATCTTTATAACATCTATGCACCCTTGTCACTAGGCCCTATAGTTCACTACTGACCCAGCAATTATCAGTTATATGGTTTTTATTTTCATTAAACATTTTTTTTTCTTTTCTACCCCAAATCCATTTTCTCTGGAAGGGTTTTCCTCAGTCAAACAAATATATGAAGCATAAATTGCAATTTTATGATTCTCTTTTTGGAATATGTCCTACCTGAAATTAATACATGACTTCCTTTCTTTCAAATGAAAAGCATATCCTGTTATAAAGTGGTGCAAACATTTCTTTAAAATGATACTGTTCCTAGATATAATTGATGCAATGCAAATTCATCTGATTTAATGTTTTGTGTGGTTGTAGTTTCCCAATATTTATCTTTCTGCTTAAAGAGATAATCAGAAGGAATTTGCTAGAAGAATAATAAAAATTTCATAATCTTGCTGACAAGAAATTGATTAAGAGAGTAAGATGATAAGGAAACATGGCATATGGTTTTAATCCACATCAATGTTATATATCAGCTTTGAAACTTTTTTCCTGAGGCACAGGCTAAGAAGATACCTAGGATATTTATCTTTCTGTTAAGTCTCAACAATGTAAGCCTTTAAAATAATCCCTTAGGAAGTCATTTTTTGTGTAATTTGTTCCTTAGAGCACCATGATAGTTTAACAAATCTTAAATAGTAAAAGATGACCCTTCATTCCATGACCACCAATTTTTTTCTTACTATGTCATCATCCTCACTGATAAATTATCACTGAAGCTAAAATCAGAGAAAATTCTGCCCATAATTCTTGCTTTATATTTTAAGATTTTCATCCTTCATGCTTCCTTCACTCTTTGTGCACTTGACCTACTCAAGTAAGGTTTCCAAGAAACTTTTAGAGCTAATATTATCCACTTTTAACTATTGTTTGAGTTCTATTTATCTATTGTTTTTTAAATTTATGAAAATGGAGGATGACATGTAAACAAATAAACCAGACAACATCTGAATCTGCTCTGGCATACACTCAATATGTGCTTTTAAGAATGTTTCATGACTTTTCTAAATTCTTCTTCTAGAAAAGATTATGAAAATCTCCCCACCCCCTTACAGGAGTATGAGTATATTTTTTTATACATTCACTTTTGGTCTCTATCAGGCACCCAATAAATGTTTGCAAAATGAAGAAATGCACACAGCTAGTATAATTACTGAGAAATAAGTCATCTAGATTTCCTTTGTCATTCTACAAAGCAACAATTTAATGTAACATTGAAGGAGAGGAAAATATATTTGTGAACCCTTTGGAGGAGCATTTTTCACTTTTTATTGTAGTAAAATAAACTCAAAATCCCATTTTAACCACTTTCAAGTATACAATTTAGTGGTATTAACTACATTCGCATTCACAATATTTTGCTACTATAGCCAATATCCATTACCCAAACTTTTTCATCATCTCAAACAGAAACTCTGCACCAATTAAGCAATAACTCCCATCCCTTCACCTCCCAGAAGTTATTTAACTGTCCACTGCTTCTAAATGAGAGACATTATCTCCATAAAGCCATTTTCATATTATTCAATTCTTTACCTATATATTTCCCTATTCCTTTCTCTCTTCTTTTTGTCTTTTTTTCCTCTTTCCCTCAACTAAGAATCCGTAGAGTGACTTTACTGCAGTAATGATGTTAGGATTGAGTGGAAAACTTTTCTTAATAGCTGGTTTGAATTATTAAGGGAATCTGATTTCCAAATAAATATTTGCAAATATCTCCAGCCCTTCTAAGAATCTGTTTCCTGTATAAGTCAGAACAATTTCTAAAATGTAAAGGTCTCAAGCTTTCAAATCAACTCAGCTAGTAGATATGTTTAGGATATCATGGATGTATTAAAAACCTATGGTAACATTCAAAATTATTACACATTTTGAAAAGTGCTGGCTTTGTTTTCTCTCTCTAAAACAGTAAATAATCTTAAGTCATAATGAGATGATGAAAACATATCCTAAAAGTAGATGTTCCTGAAGATCTTTCCCCAAAAATTCTAAATTTGTTTTGAAAATTGAAACAATAAATCATACTATGATAGGAAACAATGTGAAGCAATGTGGACTCTTGAAATGAATTATGCATTTGGAACTCTTGTTCCTCTTGAATCCAGAAATTTATCAAAACAATCCTGGAGCTGAACTACCATAGAGATAAAAACAACTATGTGATTATACCATTGCTTCAATCACTTTTAGAGCATTTTCATTATTCCAGTAATAATAATAGCACTAAAAAACCAAAACCAAACAAATAAAAATCATCACCTCTCAATCCTTCTATGCTTCTCCTGCTGTACATAGCTGCTATTCTGTTTCATTCTATGTAGCTTATTTGTATTTATACTTTGTATAAACACTCTTATATATGCAATGTCACCCATATTTGCATTTTACATGAATTTTCACTGTTATACAGTCCCATGTTAAATTTTTTAGCTTTCCTTCTAGTAATATACATGTCCTTAGACTTGCAACCACTTTCAACCACTGTCATACCCTTATAATAGATCTGCTAGTCACAAACACCATGATGTGCTCTCACCATTTCCATTCATTTCCAAATATTATAAACAATCTTTTAACCAATTCTGCACAGCTTAACCCTCAGCTTTCCATTCTCTACCCTCATTCTACCTTCTGATGACCTATATTCTAATTATTAATTCCATGAGTTTACATAAAATATATAGTACATTACAGCACAATTATATATTTGTCCTCTAGTGTCTGACTTGCTTCACTCAACATGTCTACCAGAATCATGTTGTCATATGCTTCATGACTTCATTTCTTCTTGCTGCTGCATAATATTCCACTCTGTGTATATAACACACTTAGTTTATCCATTCATCAGTTGATGGACACCTGGGTTGTTTCCAACTTTTGGTAATTGTGAATAACACTGTTATGAACATCGGTGTGCAGATGTCTATTTGTGTCATTGCTCTCAGTTCTTCAGGGTATATACCTAGTAACGGTATTGCTGGTTCACATGGCAAGTATATATTCAACTTCCTTAGGAACTGCCAAATAGTCCTGCACAATGGTTGTACCATTCTACATTCCACCAAAAGTGAATAAGTGTTCCTATCTCTCCACATTATCTCCAACATTCACAGTTTTCTGTCTTTATTAGTGACCAGTCTAATAGGTGTGAAATGATCTCTCACTGTAGTTTTGTTTTGCATTTCCCTAATCACTTGTGATGTTGAACATTTTTTCATGTGTTTCTTCACCATTTCTTTTTGGACAATTGTCTTCAAGTCTTTTGTCCATTTTTTTAATCAGGTAGTTTGTCTTATTATTGTTTAGTTGTATGATCTCTTTATATATCATGGATATTAAACCCTTATCAGATATGTGATTGCCAAATATTTTCTCCTATTGAGTCAGCTGCCTTTTCACCCTTTTGACAAAATCCTTTGAGGTGCAAAAGTGTTGAATTTTGAAAGGTCCCATTTATCTATTTGTGTTCTTTTTTGCTCATGCTTTGGGTATAAGGATTAAGAAACTACTGCCTACCATAAATCATGAAAATGTTTTCCTACATTTTCTTTTAGGAGTTTTATGGTTGTCAATTTTATATTTAGGTAATTCATCCATTTTGAGGTAATTTAAGTATAAGGTTTGAGATTGGGGTCTTCTTTCTTTCTTTTGGGTATAGCTATCCAGTTCTCACAGCACCATGTGTTGAATAGACTGTTCTGGCCCAGCTAGATGGGCTTAACAGCCTTGTCAAAAATCACTTGGCTGTAGACATAAGGGTCAATTTCTGAGTTCTCAATTCAGTTCCATTGGTCAATCTGTCTGTTTTTATACCAGTACCATGCTGTTTTTACTACTGTAGCTAAGTAATATGCTTTAAAGTCCAGAAGTGATTGTCCTCCAACTTCGGTCTTTTTAAAAGCATTTTTGTCTATTCCAGACCCCTTATCCTTCTAAATAAATCTGATAATTGGCTTTTCCATTCCTGCAAAAAAGGCTATTGGGATTTTTACTGGGATTGTGTTGAATCTGTAAATCAGTGTGGGTAGAATTGACATCTTAACAATATTTGTATTCCATACCACGAACACGGAATGTCCTTCCATTTATTTAAGTCTTCTTCAGTTTCTGTTAGCAATATTTTGTAGTTTTCTGAATACAGGTCATTTATGACCTTGGTTAAGCTTATTCTTAAATATTTGATTTTTTTTACCCGCTATTATAAATGGATTTTTTTCTGATTTCCTCTTCAGATTGCACACCAGTGGAATTACTACCCATTTTAAAAACAATCTCCTAACCATTATTCTTCCTTTTTTATGCAGGTATGTTTAAATGCAATACATTTCAAGTCCCATTGCAAGGCTTTCATCTGAATTCATTAATGGGACACAGAATTTTAGCTAAAGATGATTTAACGTTGATTCATAACATCAAGATTCTTCTCAGACATCAATGACATTATTAAAACACCCTAGTTAGTTATTTTTTATATAATGGTATGGTATAGACTCATACAGCTAGAATTTAAAAAGTGAAAATTTGTTTGTTGGTTGGTGATAGTATGATAGTGTATGCATACTAGAATGTATACCAGAAAAAAATTGCATTTGCTATGGGATTCTTGGAAACTCATTCCAGACAGTCCTTACTTTCTCAAAAGTAAATTCACAAAATTACCTATTGGCAATGACGGTGATTATACAATCTATGAATCATTAGTCCAGGGTCTCTTTGCACATCTGATTCCCCTAGTGCATTTCAAATATGATTTTACCTTTCTAAACAAGGGAATAAAATGAGATCAATCTCTGCTTAACTTAGTTTCTACAAATCAGTTTGGAAAAGGATTCATATTCTCAAATACTATCAGGGTGAGGCTCATTATTGGTCAACATCAGACAAAATGACTTTTGGCAGGTTATCATCGAGTCTCATAAGTGACATCTCCTTCATTATAGAAAAAACCAAAAATTTAAAGGGTGAAAGTAAGACATGACTTGATCTTCAGGGGCTTAAGCTCTGAGTGAGAGGTATAAGCAACACTCTTCCCTTTCAACAAGCTGCCTCTGTGCAGGACCAAATAGGGAGACTCCCTGGTAGGTCAGTTATAAAGCTTCTGATATGGTCAAAAGAGAAAAAAAATTTTTTTTCTGAATCAGCTCAATAAGCATAAAACTTCAGGTGAGACTGAGAGCAAACCACACTGATTTCACAATTTGAAACTGCTATGTTCAAAGGGATTTAGTATTCCCAATTTGAATCTAGGGCACAGAGCTCACTTTAATGCTAGTAATGTCAAATTATTTATCTGTTATCATAATACCCCAGTAACTTACGAGGCAAGCGTGCCCCAGGATATGGGATAATCCTGTTCTTGGAGGTGTTTGCAGAATAACTGCAGTAAAAAATTTGAGGTGAAAAGGGTTAGAGCCAATTTTGGAAATTATTTTATAGCTACTACAACCCAGGCAGACTGGTGCAGGGAAAATGTTTTCACACCTACAATGATGAGTATGAGATTGCCTACCACATACTCAAATATTCATGGTTAATGAGATCTGCTATTTATTTTACTAATTCTGAGTGAACAGTGAATATTCAGTTTTCCCTGGAGTCTATCACTGAATTATTATTTAAATTTCTATCAAACTGCATTGAGGAAAAGCAATGACTACTGTTTTTGTAACTTTTTAGCATACTTGCTTACATGAATTTCAATTTATTTGAATTGGGAGACAGAAGGTGCACTAAGGATAGCTTTAGGAAAAAAGTATGCCTTATTAAAACAGTTTTATGAAAAAAATCTGTACATGCAAAGAAGTAAATAATTATCCAGCGAAAAAATCTAGATTATTGACAGTAAGTGCCAAGTAAGTGGTACAGATAGAACATGCTATATAACATGAGAGGGAAAACAGATCAGTCCTATCATCCGATATGACAGCATTAGGAGGACATCTAAGGCTTGTGAGATTGATTTTGGACCTTGAAGAATAAGTGGACTTCTTAAATGCAAAGAGGTGGGGAGGCGGGTACTCCAGATTGAGCCATATCTTGAATAAAGATGTTGTGTCAGACAAGATAAATACTGTTGACCACTTCAATAGACAGACCTATAAATATCAATGGCTTAACAAAAATGTATTTGTCATACCAGTGAAGTCTAAATGCAGGTAAGGTGTCACTTCTCCAATTTGCTATACCATCTGTAAAACGTGGC
Organism: Cabassous unicinctus; assembly: GCA_029593785.1. Lineage (NCBI taxonomy): Eukaryota > Metazoa > Chordata > Mammalia > Cingulata > Chlamyphoridae > Cabassous > Cabassous unicinctus. The sequence continues at coordinate 17,805 of JAQZBX010049825.1, forward strand.
TTTTCATGTTCACCACAAGGGCAAGAGAGAGATGGAGGAAACACACTCATGTTTCTGCCTTTTCTTAGAAGTTAAACATGTCATTTTTGCTTACAGCCAGTTGGCCAGAGCTAGTCAAATGACTTCAACCTACTGAAATTAGGAAACTATGCAGATAACTCAAGAGTATTAATTTTCTCTATTATGTGTAGGTATATGCAAGGTAAGTTTTAAGTTCTTGCTCTGCTACTATAAGAAAGTTATAGGTAATGGACTTAGAAAATAATTTGAGGTTTGTGGAATATTTTAAACATCAGATAGATAACAGATTTTATCTTTTAGGTAACTGAAAGTCGCTAATGATTCTCAGCCCAATATGTTACAATCAAGAAGGCATAAATGAAAAAAGGTGTGTGTGTGTGTATGGGAGTGAGGGGTAAAAGGAGAACACACAGGTATAGGATGTCCATTAGATAAGATATTTTTTTTCCAGGCTTCTGAATCTTTTACTAACCTTATTCAGAAATAGCAGATCAAATGAATAAGTTGCTTAAGGTCGCCGTGCAATGTATGGGCTGGTTCTAAAACAAAAGCTGATGTCTTGATGTTGGTCCTGCTCTTTGGGGCTCACCATGATATATCTAAGTTAATTCAAAGCAAAAATTGGTCTTGGCATTGGGGAAAGGACAATTGGCTCTCATCTTTCCACCACCTGGAAAGACACCTGGTTTCTCCTCCTTTTGTCAGATTATAAATTGTTCTTTGAAGCTCGAAGGTTGTTCCAGCTTGTCAGTTAATCCTTCCTTAACTTCCAAACTCCACAACTGTTTTCTCCCATCTATGAGCCTTTTTGCTATTACTATTGTAGTTAGGATTAATGTCACAAATAATTATCCTCTAATTGGCACATTTACATGGATTGTAAATAAATTTACAGTTATAGGAATATTTACTGATGCATTTTATATGGTAAAAATATTTTCCTGTCAATATTGTATTGTATAAGGCATATGCATAATGTAAAGTAAATCCACTTCAACAATGTTTGTTCTTTGTATTAGCATCTACTAGACTTGAAGTTACTTAATACTAGAATCTCTAAAATGGTAGAATACTAGAGTATCTATTAAGGGAATGGGTAGAATGGGTGGATAGATATAACTTATTGTACAGTTTGTGATAACTGACAGTTCTGCAAGACATGTATCCCACTATCAGATTGCATTTTTTAAAACAGCATAAATTGCATCTTATTTACTTGCTATTGTTAGAGAATCTGTGATCCTCCAGGGAACCAGGATCTCTGGTTTTAGTGTTACCCTTTTTAACTCAAAAAGAAAACATATTCAGGAGAAAATGTAGCAATGCTACACAATTACAGACTTCTCTGAGGAGGAGGAAAAGGAATAAGAAAAAACATGAATAATTTTAACCTTGGAAAAACGGAAGAAGAAAGTGCTTTTGGGAAGGAGACATCAGTTTTAGATAAAAGAAAACAAATTAGACTGATTTAAGGTAATTTTTAGGTTGAGGGAGTAGAAAGGAGATAAGGAGACCAGCTCAATGCAGACTGCTCATAGGAAGGAATGAAATGTGGTTAAGGACACCAGGGCGGTGTTTTCTGTTGGTTGATTTGGGGTGGGTAAAGTAACTAGATAACTAGCTTTCGGGTACTAAACTTTGTCTATAAAAAGACACTGAAGACAACATTTCTATGACTATTACTGTGTAGGGTGTAGGGGGGTGGGAATGTTATTGCCAATCTTAGTTAACAACAATCATATTTTTAAAAAAAAAAAAAATTTATTGAATTATATCATTCATACATGAACATCCATAAACTATAAGTGTTCAGTAAACATCGTGATCTCACAAAACAAACATGCATAACATCATACAGGGCTCCCACACATCACCCCCACACACAAACATCCTGCATCGTTGTGAAACATTTGTTAACAAATCATGAAAGAGCATCGTCAAAGTATTACCACTAACTATAGTCTGACTCTTTCTCCCCTATACATTTTTTTAAGGA
>JAQZBX010049826.1:0-19823 GCA_029593785.1 Cabassous unicinctus
GAGATATCATTTCACACTACTAGAATGGCCACTATTAACAAAATAGAAAACTACAAGTGTCGGAGAGGATGTGGAGAAATAGCAACGCTTATTCACTTTTGGTGGAAATGTAGAATGGTACAGCTTCTTTGTAGGAGTATTTGGCAGTTCTGAAGGAATTAAGATACAGATTTTTCATGGGACCCTGCCATACCACTACTGAATATGTACCTAAAAGAACTGAGAGCAAGGACACAAGCAGACATCTGCTCACTGATGTTCATAGCAGTGTTTTTCATGATAGCCAAAAGATGTGTCCATTAACTGATAATGGAGAAACAAACTGTGGCATATACATACGATGGAATATTATTCAGTTGTAAGAAGAAATGAGGTTGTAAAGCAGATGACAACATGGATGAATTTGGAGGACTTTATGTTGAGGGAAGCAAGCCAGGCACAAAAGGACAAATATTGTTATGATTCGCTATTATGAACTAAATATAATGAGCAAAGACATGGACTTAATAGCTAGAATATAAGTCACTACAGAACAGAATGTGGCTAGAGAATTGAAAGCTGAGGTTTAATCTGTGCAGAATTGGTAAAAAGGTGTTGGTAAATATTTGGAAATGAATAGAAATGGTGAAAGTACATCATAGGATTTGTAATTTGTAGCACTAACATATGGGTATCCTAGTGGTTTGTTTTTTGTTTTTTGTTTTTCTTTTTTGGATCATGAAAATGTTCTAATATTGATTGAAGTGATAAATGTACAACTCTGATGATACCAAATGCCATCAATTGTACACTTTAGACTGCATAGACTAAACTACATGGTTTATGAATAAGAATTAGAGTGGTGTGGTTTAGGGGAATGATGCAACAAGTGTAAGATATGGAATCTAGTTAGTAGCAATACTCAAGGTTGCAGAATGAACAATGGACTATAATAATAGTAGACATATTATTATTAATAATAAGTAGACTTATTATTCTATTATTATTGTATTATAACTTATCATTATTCTAGCAATGGAAGCACTTGTATCATTAATGTAAAGGCAGTGGTCACCAGAGGTTCTGAGGAGAAGGAGATGGAAGAATAAGTGTAATATGGGGACTTTTTTGAGACATCGGAATTGTCTTGCAACATTGCAATGACAGATATAGGCCATTACACATTTTGTCAAAATCTGTAAAATTGTGCAGGGCAGAGTGTAAACTATAATGTAAACTATAGTCCATGATTAGTAGCAATGCTTCAATATGGGTTTAGCAATTGTAACAAATGTACCATGCCAAAGAAAGGTGTTAATGTGGGAAAGTGTGAGAAGGGGAGGGGGTGAGATATATGGGAATCCCTTATATTTTTGATGAAGCATTTATGTAATCTAAAGCTCCTGTTAAAAAATAAATATTGAAAAGAAAAGATTAAAAACATAGCTTTGTTTGAGGTGAAAAATTCAATCTACCAAAGTGTAGTAAATAGTGCCAAGTCATATACTGTCATTAATAAGGACAGCAATGGAAAAATGTGCTTTAGATTTGGCGATTAGGAGATGAGTAATAAATGTGGTGAGAGCAGGTGTATTAGTCAGGGTTCTCTAGGGAAACAGAATCAACAGGATATATCTGTAAATAGTATGAGCTTTTGTAACAGTGCCTCACATGACCATGGGTGCACAAGTCCAGGTTCCGCAGTCAGGCTGCAAACCAGGGGCTCTGAGGAAAATCCAATGAAGGTCCTTGGTGAGTTTCTAGGAGATGTTGGCTGTCCAAAGATGAGCTCGGAAATTCTCTTTGAATGCTGAAATCACTTCCCCTTTTAAAGCATTCAACTGATTGGATAAAGCATCACTCATTGCTGATGGCAATCTCCCTGGTTGATGCAGATGTAATCCGCCATCTATGCAGTAAACTCACCAATGACTAAAGCCCATAAATATCCTTGTATTTCAATTAGTCTAGTTCTTACTTGACCAAACAACTAGGTACAATTACCTGGCCAAGTTGACACATTAGCCTAACCATCACGCAGTGTCATTAAAATGGTAGGGGCAGAAGTAGAGCAAGTTACAATCTGCACCTCCCAGCTTGCCCTTCTATTTAGTATTTGTCCACATACACCATACACCTTGGTTTTCTGTCCAATCCCTGAATATATTTTGTGCTTTCAAGCTTCCATAATTTTAACTTTAATGCTCTTTCTTCAGCCTACAATATCCTTCCATAAATTTTCTGCCTATTGAAGTCTGATTTCGCCTTTATATAGTGTAGGAAATATTTTCTCTAATGATGCCTTCTCTTGGTCTTCTAAGTTGCCTCCTTCTATTTGAGTCCAATTATCTTGCTCTCAGTTCTTTTTAAATACTTAACTCAGTCTGAACTTCTGAATACATAGTTGTGTAAATGATACCTCTCTTCTCTCTTCATATTGGGATTTTGATGATGTCCAGAATTTCTTTCTTATTTTCTATGCAGCATCATTCCCAATTCCTCTCCTTCCTGTATGCCTTTCTACCTCCATGTCTTACTCAGTGACTTCTCTATTGTAAACTCTAGAAAGATGCTGAATGGAATTGAATTGAAATTTCTTCAACCAGTTCCATAGTTATTTATTAAGGGCCTGCATTATCAGCAGCCATGAGAATTTCACAGTATGGAAATTCTGAAATAAAATTAATTCAGCTGATAATTAACAGATAATTTATGAAGAATAACTGGGCCTATATAAAGGTTTATTATGAGTATGAGTTCTTTTCATCATAAAGACAGTAATTATAGTACAGATATGAAAGTTGGGAATGTCCTCATTCAGGGAATCAGATCTCACATGAAGGATGAATAGGAGTTGGATAGAGTAATATATAAAAGAGGGGACTTGAGGTGAAGAGTAAATTTTGGGTATATATTCTGGTAGGATTGAATTCCAGTGTATCAAAGAATATAGATTCTCTCGAGATCAATTCTTCTTTATTTTGTTTTTTATAAGAAAAATTGGAGTTTTATGGAAAAATTATGTATTAAGAGCACCATTCCATTATACCAGCCTGTTATTAGCATGATTATCCTTAATTATCTGCATCATCTCTAAAACTATTTTCTGGGTTTTTTTTTTTTTCAAGTAGCATTCAATTGGGTGTGAATAATAAATTTCTTTGAGGTTATGATTTGCATTTCCCCAAGAGCTAGTGATGCTGACCATGTTATAATGTGTCTTTTGGCCATTTGTGCATCTTTGGAGGAATGTCTATTCGAGTCTTTTGCCCAATTTTAAATGGTTTATTTGTCTTTTTGTTGTTGAGTTGTAGAATTTCTATATATATCCGTGATAACAAACCCTTGTTAGATATGTGGTTTTCAAATATTATCTCCCATTGAGTAGAATGTCTTTTTAGTTTAATAATAAAGTCCTTTGATATACAAAACCTTTCAATTTTCATGAGATCCCATTTATCTAAGATACTTTTCTATGTTTTCTTTTAGGAGTTTTAAAGTTTTTATTCTTATATTTAGATCTATGCTCCATTTTGAGTTGATTTTATTTAGTACATGGTGTGAGGTAGGGTTCAACATTCATTGTTTTGCACCTGGTCATCTAGTTTTCCCAGCACCATTTGTTGAAGAGACTATCCTTTCTCCATTGAGTGGTGGTATATTTGTCAAAATTGAGTTGGCTATTCATGTAAGAGTTGATTTCTGAACACTCAAATTCTTTGGCTAAAATGTCTGTCCTTTTGCCAGTACCATGCTGTTTTTGTTATTATGGCTTTGTAGTAACTTTTAAAATTAGGAAATGTGAGTCTTCTGACTTCATTCTTCTTTGTAATATTGCCTTTTGCTACTCTGGGCCCCATATCCTTCATATATATTTGATGAATGTCTTTCCTATTTCTGCAAAGAAAACTGTTGGGATTTTTTAAAAATTTATTGAAGTAGATCCACTCATGCTTAAACATAATAAACAATAAGTTTATAGTAATAGTTGAGAAGTTACAAAACATGCATAACATCATACAAGCCTCTCATACCTCACTCAAACACAAATACCTGTCATTGTTGTGAAACATTTTTAACTAATGATTAAAGAGCATCCTCAAAATATTACTACTAACCAAAGTATCTTACACTTGGTTTATTTTTCTCCTAAACAACCCTATTATTATTATTATTATTATTTTACATCCCTTATACATGAACATACATAAACAATAAGTGTATAGTAAAATTCTTGAACTTACAAACAAACGTGCATATCATTGTTCAGGGGTCTCATACATCAACCCACCACTAACACCTTGCATTGTTGTGAAACATTTGTTACAAATTATGAAAGAGTATTTTCAAAATCTTACTACTAACTAGAGTCCTTATCTTACATTTGGCATATTTTCCTCTAACCCACCCTATTATTATTTTTAAAATATATTTTTATGTTAGAAGTTGTAAACTTACAAAACAATCATGCACATGTGCAGAATCCCCACAGAACACCCCTCCATCAATACACCACACTGTGGTGGAACATTTTTTATAGATTATAATATAAATATCTGCATATTATTACCAGGTCCATAGCATACATTTGACACATTTTTCCATACTCCCCCATTATCAACACAATACATCTTTGGCATACAGGCATAAATATTACATTATTACTGTTAATTACATTCCATAGGTCATTCCAGTTGTATTTTTCCAATGCTTCTCCACACTCCCACCACCCTGAAATATTGATGTACATCTGCTCTAGCTCACAAAGACACTCTTGAATCTGTACCATCAACCATAATTCTTATCCACCTCTGGGTTACTGTGTTATTCAGTACCTAGATTATTCTCTAGCTTTCTTTCAACTGGCATTTGCATCCCTAGACTACCCTTTTGAGCCACATACCCATTTATAAATCAGCTGTTACTCACTATAGTATGTTACCTTCAACTCTATACATTTCCACACTTTTTCAGTAAGGTTAATTAAAACTTCTAGATACATTAAACATCAGTAGTCCATCTCAGTCCTCCTCTTATCTCCTTTAAGAACCCCCCACCTACCACCAGGTCTTAAAGATATTTTCCTACATTTTCTTTTAGAAGCTTTATGGTTCTTGTTTTTATATTTAGTTTTTTATCCATTATGAGTTAATTTTTGAATAAGGTGTCATATAGGGGTACTCTTTCCTTCTTTTGGTTATTGATATCCAGTTCTCTCAGCACCATCTGTTGAATGGACAGTTTTGCCCGAGCTGGGTGGGCTTGATAGGCTAGTCAAAAATCACTTGACCATAGATGTGACCCTTTGTTTCTGAACCATCAATTCTGTTCCATTGGTCTATGTGTCTGTCTTTATGCCAGTACCATGCTGTTTTACCACTGAAGCTAGGTAATATGATTTAAATTCTGGAAGTGAGAGTCTTCCAAATTCACTTTTCCTTTTTAAGATGTTTCTGGCTACTCAGGACCCCTTATACTTCCAAATAAATTTGATAATAATGTTTTCCATTTATTTAAAAAAATGCTGGTGGAATTTTTATCGGGATGGCATGGAATCTGTATATCAATTTTAGTAGAATTGGTTTTTTTTATATATATAATTGATATATTAATGATATTTAGTATTCCAGTCCATAAGCATGGAATGTTCTTCCAATTATTTATGTCTTTTTATTTCTTTTAACAAAGAGTTGTCATTTTCTGAATACAAGGCCTTTACATCTTTTGTTAAGTTTATCCCTAAATATTTGGGTTTTATCTGTCATATTTTATTTTCACCACTCTTTTCACATTTTTAGTTGCTTTTACTGATATAATCTCTCTCCTGTTTTTTTTCTTTTCAGGCTGTAGCACACCATTTAGTAATTCCTTCACAGCTGGTCTCTTGTTTACAAACTTTCTCAGTTTCTGTTTATCTGTGACTATTCTAAACTTGCCCTCATTTTTGAAATACAGTCTTGCCAGATATAAGATTTTTGGCTGGAAGTTTTTCTCTTGCTCTATCTTAAATATATCAGACCACTGTCTTCTTGCCTCCATGGTTTCTGGTGAGAAATCAGCACTTAATCTTATTCGGTATCCCTTACATGTTATACATTGCTTTTCTCTCAGAATTCTTTCTTTGTCATTGGTTTTTGACATTCTGATTAGTATGTGTTTTGGAGTTGGATATTCGGATTTATTTGGATGTGAGTACGTTGTGCTTCTTGGACCTGGATGTCTATGTCCTTCAATAAGTTTCAGAAATTTTCTACCATTATTTCTTCAAATATTCCTTCTGCCACTTTTCCCTCCTCTTCTCCTTCTGGGAAACCCATTGCATGTATGTTTGCATGTTACTTCCTATCGTTTAGTTCCCTAAGATCTTGTTCAATTTTTTTCATTCTTTTCTTCTTCTATTCTTTTGTATTTTTGCTTTCAGAGGCCATTTCTTCAAGCTCACCAATCCTTTTTTCTGCCTCCTCAAATCTGCTATTATATGATTCCTGTGTATTTATAATTTCATTTACTGCATCTTTCATTCTCATAAGATCTCCTGTTTTTCTATGTATGCTTTCAAATTCTTCCTTGTTCTCATCCAGTGTCTTTTAATATGAATAATCTCTTTAGCCAGCTCATTGAATTTTTTAATATGTATTTTATTTATTTATAGAAGATACTTAGATTACATAAAATGCTACATTAAAATATATAAGGGATTCCCATATCCCCCATTCCCCACATCTCCCACTTTTCCCCACATAGCAACTTCTTTCATTAGTGCGGTACATTCCTTTTAATTGATGAACACATTTTGGAGCATTGACACTAAGGATGGGTTATCGTTTATATTGTAGTTTACACTTTCTCCCACTCAATTCTGTAGGTTATGGCAGGATATATAATGGCCTGTATGTGTTGATGCAGTTATTCAGGAAAATTCCAAGTTGTGAAAATGCCCCCATATTACACCTCTTTTTCCCTATCCCTGACTTCAGCACCTCTAGTGGCCACTGTCTCTACATCAATGATATAATTTCTTCCACTGCTAGAATCATAATAAGTCTAATGTAGATTACCAGTAAGTCCACTCTAGTCCATATTTTATTCTGCAATCCTGAGAATTCTGGGATGGTGATGCCCATTCCACCTCTAATTGAGAGGGGACTTTGATCCCATGTGGATGATGGATGGGAATCTCTTGCTTGCAGTTGTAGAATTACTCTGTTCCTTATGTGATGGCTTTCCATCCTCATCTCCTTGTTAATTTTCCTAGGTGAGTCCAATGAACAGGAGAGTAGATGTTGCAACTCTGCTGAGGCTCAGGGCCCAGCTGGCATATGGACAGCCCAGAGATTCAAATCTCTTGGACATACCCCTACCAACCCCAGCAGCAACTGTAGGTTCAATCAAAAGGGACAGAAGAGGCATGTGTAAAGAAGTCACACCTGAGTTCAATTCTGTCACACTCGGGAGCACAAACTTCAAAGTAGGGCCCACTGGCAAGGCACCAAACTCCGGAGCTATCTGCATAAGCTTTACCCCTCTGATGACCTCCTGACTCACTTTGAAGTCTCTTAGCCATATAAACTAATATGCCTTTATCTTTTTCCCCTTTTATTCAAGCTCTATTTCCAATTGCATCACCAGCCGGTGCTTAACAATAATCTCTCAGTGTCAGGGATGTTCATCCGTGGGAGTCATGACTCACCCTGGGTGGTAGGTAAAACATTTATATGTTGAGTTTGCCTGAGAGAGAGGTCACATTTGAGAAACCTTTAGGTTCCCAGTAGGTAAAATTTAAGCACCCTAAACACTAGGCTAAGTTGCAATTTCAAGAGCAAGGCTCATAACCATATTCATCAATATCAAGCACCCATCAATGGACCATCCTTCTTCACTAGTCATTGCAACTGTACTTGGGGGCCTGTTGCTGTTCCATTAGAGAATAGAGCTGAGCTCCCCAGGATGGGAATTCCATATTCTTTTGGTTTTTGAGTGAATCTCTACCCATTGTGGCAATGCCCCATGAACATTAGATCACATATATATACCTTATAAGTATGCCCAGGTGAACTTCTTCCCATATATTCCACATCACTGAAACCGCACACCAATGATCCTCCTCTACCACAGCTGCAACCCTTCTGTGATCCAAAACATCTTCAAAAATGAAGCCAATAATATTGCCAAATAAAATTAATAGGAAAATGACATAATAATGATAGGTTTAAACATAAGAAATAAAACACACAATAATTTAGAAAAGCTAAAACTAAAATAAATTTAAAAAAAGAAATTGGGATATTAAAAAATAATGAAAATATTTAAAAAATAAATAAATAAAAATATTTTTTTGACATTTTGCCTTTCATCACTGTAATATCTGTTGTCCTATATGTACAGTGGCATTTTCCTCCATTTCTTCTTCAGTGTCTTATGTTTTTCCAATTTGTCTTAAAAAAGGTTTTAGGTCACAGTAAATCACATACATAATATAGGGGGATCCCATATACCCCAAATCTTCCCCTTTTCCTCCTTCCCATAATGGTAACCTTTCTACATGTAATGGTCCATTTGCTACAAATGATGTACAAATATTGAAACATAGCTACTAACCATAGTCAATGGTTTACATTATGATTTACATTTTAGACCTTACATGTTTAAAAATTTTGATGAAATTTAACATGGCCTGTATTCATCATTGCAATATCATACAGAACACTTCCATTGCCCACTAAATACCCCTTATTCCATCTTGTCTATTCCTCTCTCTCACTCCCCTTGGGGCCCCAGTGACCACCAGGCTTCACTCTTTGAAGGACAAGATTCATAGATACTTGAAACAATGCTGAGGGATTGACATATTAGTCTGTCCTCCCCTATTAGGAATCGCCCATGGTCTCAAGAGACAACCTCCCCTCTGTTTAAGAACATATTGGGCCTCTCCAGGATGAGAGTCCAAATCCTTCTCACTCATTATGTGGGTCTCCACCTACTGATACAACACAGTATGACAAAATGCTCACTCACACCTTCTCTAGAAGACTGCCCCAGTTGTGCCCTGTCCCAAATGAACCCCCATCCAATACCCTAAACCAGTAGCTTTCCCTTGTCAATTTACCAAAAGAGCTTTATCAGCATTGTAGTTTCAACCATGTACCTACCAATCCCCAGTGTTCACATGCTCTCTCCCCCAACCCTTCCCCCGGTTCCATGGACTGTATAACACATCTTCCCGACCCTACCTCCCTGTCAAGTTTGCACAGCCCAACACAATAGTATTACTCCGCTCCTGTCATGTCCCTTTTCTGCACAACTACTCAATTCCACCTTATCATAGATTTTGCTCATATGGGTGTTGGCTAACAACCTTCTTCTCCCTTTCTATTTCCTGTAAACCTATCTCCCAGACTCTAGCTCTCTGAGTCTGCTCAATTTGCTTAAGTCATATCAAAGAGGTCATGTAGTATTTGCCCTTCAATGCCTGGCTTGCTTCACTCAACATAAGGGCCTCAAGATTCATCCACGTTATCCCGTGTGTTACTACTGCATTACTGTATCACTTCTTACAGCTGTAAGGTACTGAATAACTACATTTTGTTTATCCATTCATCTGTTGATGGGTATTTGGGTTGATTCCAAAGTTTGGTAAGAGTAAATAATGCTGCTATGAACATTGGTGTGCATAAATCTGTTCATGTCCCTGCTTTCAATTCTTCCGGGTATATACCCAGCAGTGTAATTGCTGGATCGCATGGCAGATATATAGTTAGTTTTTTGAGGAACTGCCAAAATGTCCTCCACAATGGCTGGACCATTCTACATTCCAACCAGCAATGGATGAGTGTTCCCATTTTCCACAATCTCTTCAAGACTTGTAGTCCTCTGCTTTTTTATGACCACCAGTCTAATGGGTGCAAAATGGTATCCCATTGTAGTTTTGATTTGCATTTCCCTAACAGCTAGTGATGTTGAGCATCTTTTCATGTGCTTTTTAACCATTTGTATTTCTTCTTTGGAGAAGTGTCTGTTCAAATCACTTGCCCATTTTTTAAATGGGTTGTTTTTCTTTTTCTTTTTGAAATATAGGATTGCTTTATATATACAGGATATTAGGTTCCTATTAGATATACGGTTGCCAAATATTTTCTCCCATTTCGTAGACTGTCTTTTTTCTTTCTTGATAACATCCTTTGAGATGAAAAGTTTTCAATCTTGAATAGATCACATTTATTTATTTTATCTTTCACTGCTTGTGCTTTGGGTGTGAAGTTCATGAAACCATTTCCTATTACAAGGTACAGTAGATGCTTCCCTACATTATCTTCCAAGGTCTTTATGGTCTTGGTTCTTATATTTAGATCTTTGATCAATCTTGAGTAAATTTTTGTATAAAGTGTGAGATGATGTTCCTCTCTCATTGTTTTGGATATGGATATTCAGTTCTCTAAGCACCATTTGTTGAAAAGGTCATTCTCTACCAGTTGGGTGGGCTTGGTGGCCTTGTTGAACATCAGATGACAGTATATGTGAGAATCTGTATAAGAACTCTCAATTCGGTTCCATTGGTCAACATATCTATCTTTGTGCCAATACCATGCAGTTTTGACCACTGTAGCTTTGTAGTGTGTTTTGAAGTCAAGTAGTGTGACTAATCCAATTTCATTTTTCTTTTTAAATATGTCTATGGCTATTTGGGGCCTCTTGTCCTTCCAAATAAATTTCATGATTTGTTTTTCCAATCCAGTAAAAAATGATGTGTTGATTTTTATTGGGATTGCATTAAATCTTTAGATTAGTTTGGGTAGGATAGACATCTTAATGATGTTTAGTCTTCCTATGCATGAACAGGGAATATTCTTCCATTTATTTAACTCTTCTTTGATTTCCTTCAACAGTGTTGTGTAGTTTTCTGTGTATAATCTTTAGTTAAATTTATTCCTAGGTATTTGATTTTTTTAGTTACTATTGTAAATGGTATTTTTTTCTTAATTTCCTCCTCAGCTTGATCATTGTAGGTGTACAGAAATGCTACTGATTTTTCTGCATTGATCTTATAACCTGCGACTTTACTGAACTCATTTATAAATTCTAGAAGCTTTGTTGTAGACTCCTCCTGGCTTTCTATGTATTGGATCATGTCATTTGCAAATAGTGAAATTTTTACTTCTTCTTTCCCAATTATGATGTCTTTTATATATTTTTATTGCCTCAGTGCTTGAGTAAGTACTTCAATGACAATGTTAAAGAGAAGCAGTGATAGTGGGCATCCTGGTCTTGTGCTGCATCTTAATGGGAAATATTTTAGGATTTTAGCATGTTATATGATGTTAGCTGTGGGTTTTTCAAATATACCCTTTATCATATTCAGAAAGTTTCCTTCTATTCCTATGTTTTGCAGTATTTTTATCAGGAAAATGCACTATATTTTGTCAAATGCTTTTGCTTCATCTAAGGAGATGATCATGTAATTTTTTTTTCTCTTGTTCTGCTTATGCATTCTATTACATTGATTTTTTTTATGTTGAACCATCCGTGAATACCAGGGATGAAACCCATTTGGTCATGGTGTATATTTTGATGTGTTGTTGAAAATGATCAGCAGGTATTCTGTTGAGGATTTTAGCATCTAGGTTCATTAGAGAGATTGGTCTGTAATTTTCCTTTCTTGTGGCATCTTTGTTTCACTTTGGTATTTGCGTAATGTTGGCATCATAGAATGAGTTAGGTAGTGTTCCTTCTACTTCTATTTTCTGGAAGAGTTTAACCAGGATTTGTGTTAGTTCTTTCTGGGATGTTTGGTAGAATTCACCTGTGAAGTCATCTGGTTCTGGGCTCTTCTTAGTTGGGAGAGTTTTGATGACTGATTCTACCTCTTTTCTTGTGATTGGTCTGTTGACCTCTTCAACTTCTTCTTTCGTCAATGTTAACCTGCTTGTGTGTTTCTAGGAATTTGTCCATTTCCTCTAAATTATTCTTCTTGCTGGCACATAATTTTGCAAAGTATCCTCTTATGATACTCTTTATTTCTGTGGGGCTAGTGGTGATAGCAACTTCCTCATTTCTTATTTTGTGTATTTGCATCCTTTCTCTTTTTTTCTTTGTTAGTTTAGCTAAGGGTTTGTCAATTTTATTGATCTTCTCAAATAACCAGCTTTTGATTTTATTTTTTCTAGTGATTTCTTATTTTCTATTTCATTTAGTTTTGCTCTAATCTTTGTTATTTCCTTCTTTATACTTCTTTTTGGGTTAGTTTGTGGTTCCTTTTCTAATTCCTCCAGGTGTGTGATTAGGTCTTCCATTTTAGCCCTTTCTTCTTTTTTGATATATATATATATTCATTTATGGCTATGAATTTCCCTCTCATTACAGCTTTTGCTGCATCCCATATGTTTTGATATGTTGTTGTGTTGTCATTTTCATTCATTTCAAGGTAGTTACTGATTCCTTTTGAAATTTCCTCCTTGACCCACTGTTTGTCTTAGAATGTGTTGTTTCACTTCCATATATTTGTGCCTAATCTGGTTCCCTGGCCCTTACTGATTTCCAGCTTTATTATATTGTCATCAGAGAAATTACTTTGTGTAATTTCAATTTTTTAAGTTCATTGAGAATTTTTCTGTGGCCTAGCATGTTGTCTATCTTGGATAATGATCCATGTGCACTCGAGAAAAATGTATATGCCCCTGCATTTGGATGTAGTGTTCTGTATATGTCTATTAGGTCCAGATCCTTAATGTATTATATAAAGTCTTTGTTTCTTTATTGGCTCTCTGTCTAGATGTTCTGTCTAATGGTGATAATGGTGTATTAAAATACTGCACTATAATAGTAGAAGCATCTATTTCTCCACTTAGTTTTTCCAGGGTTTCCCACGTGTATTTTGAGGCCACCTGTTTAGGTGCATAAATATTTATGATTGTTCTTTCTTCTTGAAATATTACCCTTTTTATGTTGTCTGTCTTTGTCTCTTACAATAGTTTTGGATTTGAAGTCTATTTTGTCCAATATTAATATAGCTATTCCCATCTTTTCTTGGTTACTGTTTCCTTGTAATATTTTTTTCCTAGACATTCACTTTTTGCCTCCTTGAATCCCTGGGTCTAAGGTGGGTTTCTAATAGACAACATATAGATGGGTCATATGTCCTTATCCAATCTTTCAACCTGTGTCTCTTTACTGGTAACTTTATTCATTAACATTCAGTGTTATTACTCTCAAGGAATTACATTAACCATGTTTACTTTGGGTTTATGTATGTCATTTGTTGTTTTTATTTCTCTTTTTGTCTTTTTAGTTGTTCTTACACTCTCCTCAAACTCTCTCTCTCCTGCTTTTTCCTTTCAACTTGCAGAACTCTCTTTAGTATTTCATGAAGGGCAGGTTCCTTATTGGCATACTCTCTTAATTTCTCTTTACTTGTGAATATTTTGTACTCTCCATCATTTTTGAGTGCCAGCTTTCCTGGATAGGGAATTTTGGGCTGGAAGTTTTTTTCTTTGAGTACTTTCACTATGTCATACCACTGCCTTCTTGCCTCCATGGTTTCAGATAAGAAATCAGCACTTAATCCTATTGAGCTTCTTTTGTATGTGATGGTTCTCTTTTCTCTTACTGCTTCAGTATTTTCTCTTTGTCTTGGGCATTGAGCAGTTTGATAAATATATGTCTTAGAGTAGGTCTTTTGAGATTTATACTGTTCAGATTGTTCAGTGCTTCCTGAATATGTACATTCATCTCCCTCAATAGGTTTGGGAAGTTTTCAGCCATTATTTCCTCCAACACTCCTTCAGTCCCCTTTCCCTTCTCATCTTCATCTGGGAAGCCTATAATGTGTATGTTTGTATGTTTTGTATTGTCGTTCAGATCCCTAAGTCCCCACTGAATTTTTCCTATCTTTTTTCTATCTGTTCTACTATCTGTTTGATTTCAGATGTACTGTCTTCCACATCACTAATTCTTTCCTCTGCCTGTTCAAATCTGCCGTTATGTGTTTCCAGTGTATTTCTGATTTCTTAGATTGTGCCATTCAGCACAATAATATCTGCTATCTTTTTATTTATGTGTACAACTTCTTCAGTATGTTCTTCCAATGTCTTCTTAATATCTTAAATCTCTTCTTTCACTTCATTAAGTTTGTCCATGATTAACTGTTCAATGTTCTGCATCTCTTCCTGGTTTCAATATTTTCAAATTTAATTTCAATATTTTTAAATTTATTTAGCTTTGACTTATGTTCCATCATATAGTCTATACTGGAGTAAGATCCATGAGCACTTGAAAAGAACATTCAGCTTGCTAATTTGAGGTGTAATGTTCTATGGATATCTGTTATGTCTAGTGCATTTTTCATATCATTTAAGTTCTTGCTTTCCTTATCTATTCTCTTTCCATTTGCTCTAGCTTATGCTGAGAGTGGTGTGTTGAAGTCTCCAACTGTTATTTTAGAGATATCTATTTTTCACTTGAGTTTTGACAGTTTATATCTCATGTATTTTGGGGCAACTGCATTGGGGGCATAATAATTCATTTTAGTTATTTCTTGGTGAATTATCTTTTTAGAAATATGTAACAAATTTCAACTTTTATAATATTTTACATTTAAAATTTATTTTACCCAATATTAGTTTCACTACTCCAGATCCTTTTTTAACAAATAAATTTTTGAGACATATTTATAAAGCATTTATCCATCCAAAGTTTAAAAACAATGGTATTCAGTTTAATCATGTAGTTGTACATTCATCACTTTAATGATTTTTAGGGCATTTTTATTATTTAAATAATAATAAACAGAAAGCAAACAAAACTCATCACTTCCTAATTTCTCTATGCTTCCCCTGCCATACATAGCTGCTATTCTGTTACCTTCTATCTAGTATATTTGTATTTATATTTGGTAAAAATAGTCATATATGCAATATCATCCATTTTTGTATTTTACCTGAGGTTTCACTAGATCTTTTTTATTACTATTTGTATGGAATATCTTTTTCCAGCCTTTCATTTTCAGGCTAAATCTGCCCTTGTGTTGATTGTGAGTCTCTTGCAGGCAAGAAGTTGATGGCTCAGGTTTTTTTAAATCCATTCTATCAATTTGCCTTTTAATTGGGAAGTTCAATATATTAACTTTCAGTTTTACCACTGTAAAACCATACCTTATTTCATTCATTTTATCCCTGGTGTATCTGTAGTCATGTATTACTATTGTCAGTTTTTTAGCCCTTTCAATTTCTTTTATTTATATTCTTCATTTCTACACTCTTCTATAGGCTCCTCATTCTTGTCATTTCCTTTTAGACTGTAACACATCCTTTAATATCTCTGTTAGACCTTGTCTCTGTAACAAACTCTCCCAGATTTTGTTTGTTTGTGAAGACATTAAATTCACATTCATTTCTGAAAAATAGCTTGCTAGATGAAGAATTCTTGGCTGGCAGCATTTCTCTTTCAATACTTAAATATATCATGCTACTGCTTTCCTTCCTCCATGGTTCTGATGGGGAATCAACACTTAGCCTTATTGAAGCTCCCTTGTATGTAATACATTGTTTTTCTATTGCTGCTCTCAGGATGCTGTCTTTATCTTTGACTTTCACAGTCTGAATAGTAGATGTCTCAGAGTAGATCTATTCTTATTTATTCCATTTTGCATTTGTTGTCTTTCTCAAATATTGATATTCATGCCTTTCATAAAGTTTGGAATTTTTTCAGTTAGTATTTCCTCAAATATATTTTCTACCCCTTTTCCATTCTTTTCTCTTTCTGGTTCACCTATAGTATGTATGTTTACTCATTTCACATTGTCATTCAATTCTTTGAGATCTTGTTCAATTTTTTTCTTATTGTTTTCTGTCCATTCTCCTATCCTATCAAGTTAAAATATTCTGTCCTTAATTCACTTATCATTCTTCTACCATTTCAACTCTGCTGTTATATGCCTGTAATGTATTTTTTAATTTATTGAAATACATCACTCATACATAAACATATATAGACAATAATTGTATAGTAATAGCTGTGAACTTACAAAATAAACACAAAAAACATCATACAGTGCTCTCCTACCTCACCTTACCACCCATATCTTGCATTGTTGTGAAACATTTTCAATTAATTATGAAAAAGCATTCTCAAAATGTTACTACTAACCAAAGAATCTTACATTTGGTGTATTTTTCCCCAACCCACCCTGTTATTATTATTTTTATGTCAGTTTTACATGAATATACATAAACAATAAGTTGATAAAGGGATGTTGTATGGGAATTCTGCTCATGTGCATGATTGTTTTGTAAGTTCACAACATCTGTAATAAAAAATTATTTTAAAAAATAATAATAAGGTGGATTGGGGGGAAATACACCAAATGTAACTTTGGACTATAGTTAGTGGTAAGATTTTGATGATATTCTTTCATAACTTGCAACAAATGTCTCACAAAAATGCAAGGTGTTGGGTTGATGTATGGGACACTTGTACTATGTTATGTTTGTTTGCTTTGTAAGTTTACAGCTTTTACTCTAATGTATTTTTAATCACATCCCTTGTGTCTTTCATTCCCATAAGATTTGTTACTTTTTACACACTTTCAATTTTTCTTCCTTCTCACACAGTGTCATCTCAATATCCTCTTTCTCTTTAGTAATGTTTTCATCTCCTTAAATTGATTAAGAAGTGTGTGTGAACATCATTGATGAGTTATCTTACATTCTGCATCCCATCTAGATTCTTAGTTTGTTCCTTTGGCTGGGACCTATTTTCCTGTTTCTTAGTGTTGCTTGTTATTATCTTTTCTTGATATCTAAGCATCTGATTACGTTGGTGATTTTACTCTGTTGATCAATTTTTCTCTCTTGCTTAGTGGCTTTATTCCAAAGCTTTTCTTAGATTTTGTGTTTATTTTTTTCTAAAACTTTAAGATTGTCCTGTTTAAGATATCAAAATGGGAGCAGGGAGCAGCTAATGGAGTATAGACCAGATCTACAGTACCTGGGAAAGAAATGGGGAAGACAAGCCTGTCTTGCTTCAATTTCCCAGCTGCTCAGCAGAACACTGTCTATGGCAAACCCTTCTACAGAGTTGAATCCTTCAATTTCCACAAAATAGCTCTTCTGAACCAGTGATTTGAGTTATGGTGCTTATATTCACTGAAGAAAAACCATACTCAGACCTCAGCCACACACACCCACATCCCAGGGGAGAATATGTTATTTCCCCTCTCTACTAGTAGCTCAGCCACAGGTTTTACCAAAGCTGTTCATCTCAGTAGCCGGTGATGGGTAGCATTCCCAGCTGCAGGTGCATCAACTCACTGTTTTCTCTTTGGTTTTTCTGTCTCTCCATCCTCAGTCCCTCCAAGATGATGCATGCAGTACTCTCCTGGTCTGCAGGTCCCCAAAGTGGATCCTTTTGATGTTTTATATACCTTCTTTTCTATTTGGCAAGAGAACTGTGCCCTGCCTGAGCTACTCTAATGTCATTTTGGACCATTCTCTTGACATAAGGGAAAAATCCTTGGAGCTTGATGGCAACATCAAGTTGGACATGAGGACTGAGGATAATTGCATTGTCATAGATGGCACTAAAAGTCTGAGCTTGAGGATATTCAATGTCTACCCATTTACTTAAGATACACTGGGGAATCTTCATCCTGGACTAAAGTGCTCTAGAATATATGAATCTGATTCCCATTTTATCCTCATTTCCACTATTGTCCCCAAATTTATGGTGCTTCAGCCATACTGATCTTTCTTTTTCTAGAACCAGTTTCTCAATTAAGCACTATTTAGTCTTCAACTTTTTATCTCTTTTAGGAAAGTTTCTGCTTCTTAAAGTGCCAACAACAAATTTAAATACAATGCCTGTATTTAAAGAATGATTTTAAATTCTTGGGCATTTTTTAATAATTAACTGACTCACTTGTTTATTTCAGAGAGAGTATATCAAAACTGAATTAAACTTTTACTAATATAGCTATAACAAATTTAATTTTACCAAATTTTTAAATACATATTATGCTTCAGCAGGACTTGAACTGCTTTCCATTCTTCTAACATTTTGTGCGCTTTCATGCCTCTGATATTTTGCATGTTGACTTTGCTTAGCATTCCCTAGCAATCTTTCTCTTTCTAAAAAATTTCTGCATCTTTCAAGATGAACACCAAATGTCTTGTCTCATGTTATCTACAGCAAAATAGCCTCTATTATTTAGTGTGTGTATTGTTTCTTACATAAATGCTGGACTTAATTGTACAATATTTTAATATGATTGATCTGTTAATGTCATAGCAATATTCTTGTGGATAACTTTGAAATCTCTCTTGGTGTGTTGGGCCTTCTAGTGTCAATCACATTGTTTAGGAAGAAGTCAGTCTTCAGACAAGAAAACAGGAGTGGAGCTCTTTCTCCTCTCTGTTCTTCACAATTTTATACAGGATCACCTGGGGCTGAAGTATGCATGGTCTTTCACATGAATGGGAAAAAACAGCATCTGCCTCTCTGTGGTAGATTTGGAGATATACAGAAGCCTCACTACAGTGAAACATAAGCAAAAGATGAACAACTCACACATATAAATCAGATTATCAAAATTAGTAAACATCAGGCTATTTAAATAACCTAATCTCTCATAATCTATTATGACATGCATGGCAATTAATGTGTTATAATATAAAGTACTATAATTTAAATATAATTTATTGTTTATAAGATAAAGTGGTTTCAAGATTAGCTTAATAATATGGTCCTCATTCCTTGGCATAAAATATGCTTTCTTGAGCAGAAGAAAATGAAGAGGAATCATAGTTAGCCAATATATTAATAAATAGAGTGGTTTCAAGATTATCTAATAATACAATCCTCATTCCTTTGCATTAAGATATTGTCTCTTGAATTGTAGAAAATGAAGAGGAATCATAGCCAGTAAGGGATGGCTCATAAACAGAGCAAGACCAAAGAGTGTGTGATACAGTCAATATCATCTGCCAAGTTGCTTCTCCATGTAGAAAAACTTGTTGAGTACTGCTCTTATAGTTGTATGTTACTATTGGATTTGTATCCCTATGATTGTCTCCTAGTTTAGCAAATGCCTGTATAAGTAACCACTCAATCTATGCTGTTCTGCTGGGAGTCATTTGATACTGAGTGAATGGCAGAGCAATGATTTCTTATCTTCACCACGGTTTGGGTAAAAGTGATGGATAATTCCTAAGAGGAAACTGCATATCTCAGAAACATTTTGGGGTCTTATACTCCATTGATCCTCCAACATGGAGATTCAATTTCCACTGCCAAATAGAGTGGTATTTTATTATGGGAAATATAGTTTTTTAAGGTAACTTTTTTTTTGTACCATCAAAAAAATTAAGTCATGCAACATCTATGCATGTAGACATTTATATGTATAGATTTTGACTTTGCCTTGTAATTATTCATTTACATGATGGCTTTCCTAATTCACCAAAAAGATTCAGCAAACAGAATTGGATATTGTAATTTTATGAATTAGCACAGTTTATTATCACTATGCTTGGCATTGTAATATTCTTCATAAACTTGTGATCAATGACCCAAACATGATCAGAAAAAAAAATCAAACTAAATTACATTCAATTCTACCAAACATTCCGGAAAGAGCTAACACCAATTCTGCTAAAGCTCTTCCAAAAAATAGAAGTAGAAGGAATATTGCCTAACTCATTCTATGATGCTAATATTACCTTAACACCAAAACCAAACAAAGATACCACAAGAAAGGAAAATTACAGACCAATTTCTCTAATGAACCTAGATGCTAAAATCCTCAACAAAATACTTGCAAATCACATTCAACAACATATCAAAAGGATTATACACCA
>JAQZBX010049827.1:0-19820 GCA_029593785.1 Cabassous unicinctus
AAAAAAAAAAAAAACATTCAACAAAATACAGCACCTTTTCTTGATAAAAACACCACAAAAGATAAGAATAGAAGGAAACTTCCTCAACATGATAAAGGGTATATATGAAAAACCCACAGCTAACATCATATTCAATGGTGATTATGAATCACAATTGAAAGCTTTCCTCTTAGATCTGGATCAAGACAAGGATGCCCACTTTCACCACTCCTAGTTAACATTGTGTTAGAGGTACTTGCTCGAGCTCTGAGGGAAGAAAAAAATATAAAAGGCATCCAATTGGAAAGGAAGTTGTAAAACTTTCACTATTTGCAGACAACATGATCCTATACATAGAAAGCCCTGAGAAATCTACAACAAAGCTTCTAGGGTTTATAAATAAGTTCAGTAAAGTCGCAAATTATAAGTTCAATGTGCAAAAATCAGTAGAATTTCTGTACATCAATAATGAGCAATCTGAGGAGGAAATCAAGAAAAAAGTCCCATTTACAAAAGCAGCTAAAAGAATCAAATGCCTAGGAATAAATTTAACTAAAGATGTAAATGACTTATATGCAGAAGACTACACAACACTGTTAAAGAAATCACAGAAGACTTAAATAAATGGAAGAATATTCCCATTCATGGATAGGAAGGCTAAACATCATTAAAATGTCTATCCTACCCAAACTGATCTACAGATTTAATGCAAGCCCAATAAAAATCACCACAGCATTTTTTTTACTGAATTGGAAAAACTAACTACAAAATTTATTTGAAAGAGCAAGAGGCCCTGAATAGCCAAAGACATATTGAAATTGGAGGAACTACACTACCTGACTTTAAAACATACTACAAAGCTACAGTGCTCAAAACTGCATGGTATTGGCACAAGGACAGACATACCGACCAATGGAACCAAATTGAGAGTTCTGATATAGATCTTTACATACAAAGTCAACTGATATTCAACAAGGCCACCAAGCCCAGTCAACTGGGAGAGAATGGCCTTTTCAACAAAAGGTGCTTGGAGAACTGGATATCCATATCCAAAAGAAGAATTAGTGAACACCGTCTCACACCTTATACAAAAATTAACTCAAGATGGATCAAAGATCTAAATATAAAAGACAAGACCATAAAGACCTTGGATGATAATGTAGGGAAGCATCTACAGGATCTTCTAGCAGGAAATGGTTTCATGAACTTTACACTCAAAGCACTAACAACAAAAGAAAAAATAGATAAATGGGACTTCCTCAAATTAAAAATGTTTGCATCTCAAAGGAGTTTGTCAAGAAAGTGAAAAGGCAGCCTATGCAATGGGAGAAAATATTTGGTAACCATATATCTGATAGGGGCCTAATATCCAGTGTATATAAAGAAATCCTACACCTCAAAAAGAAAACGAAAAACAACCCATTTAAAAAATTGCAAGTGATTTGAATACTTCTCCAAAGAAGAAATACAAATGGCTAAAAAGCACATGAAAAGATGCTCAACATCAATAGCTATTAGGGAAATGCAAATCAAAACTACAAAGAGATATTATCTTACACCCATTAGACTGGCAGCTATTTAAAAAAGAGGACTACAAGTGTTGGGGAGGATGTGGAGGAATGGGAACCCTCATCCACTGTTGATGGGAATGTAGAATGGTGCAACCATTGTGGAGAACAGTATGGTTGTTCCTCAGAAAACTAATATAGAACTGCCCTATGATCCAGCAATTCCACTGCTGGGTATATACCCAGAAGAACTGAAAGCAAGGACATAAACAGGTATTAACACAACAATGCTCATAGCAGCATTGTTCACTATTGCCAAAAGTTGGAATCAACTCAAATACCCCTCAACAAATGAATGGATAAATAAATTGTAGTATATACATACAATGGAATATTTCTCAGCTGTAAGAAGGAATACAGTATTAACACACAGGGTAACATGTATGAATCTTGACGACCTGTTGTTGAGTGAAGCAAGCCAGGCACTGACGGACAAATATTACATTACCTCCTGAGAGCCTCTTTGTTGCTCAAATGTGGCCTCTCTATAAGCCAAACTCAGCATATAAATGCAATAACTTCCCCCCAGCATGGGACATGACTCCCATGAGTCTACCTGGCACCAAGGGATTACTACCAAACACCAACTAGCAATTCAACTGGAAAAAGACTTTGGCCAAAAGTGGGAAAAGGTAAAGACAAATGAGTTTGTATGGCTAAGAGACTTCAAAGTGAGTCGGGAGGTCATTCTAGAGGTTCTGCTTATGCACATCTCAGCAGGATCTCATTGACTGCCAAAGTAGATACTACCCCAAATAGTGGGCCTCCTGAGGGCTCTGGAGACATCCAGACACTATAGTCAGGGCAGATAGCTCAGGAGTTTGGTGCCTTGTCAGTCAGCCCTACTTTGGAATTTATGCTCTCTAGGGTGACGGAGTTGGACTCAGTTGTGGTTTCCCTGCACATGGCTCTTCTGTTCTTCTATTTGAACCTATAATTAGTACTAGAGTTGGTAGGTGTACATCCAAGAGACTTAAATCTTTGGGCTGTCCATGTGCCAGCTGGGCCTTGAATCTCAATGGAGGTGCAACACCTACTCTCCATTTCATTTGTCTCAACCAAGACAACTAACAAGGAGGTGATGATGGACAACTACTGTAATGGTTGGCCAATTTGATATAATTATGAATTCCAAAAATATAATTGGATCATGCTTGTAAACTGATCTGTTAATCTGGGCATGATTAGGTTATGATTAGGGTGTTGAGCCCCACCCCTTGGGGGGTGCGAAATCAAATATAAAGGCATGGCAAGAACAGTTTTGAGAAGCAGTCTTTTGAGAAGAAGTTTTGATGTTGGAAAGAAGGCCCCAGGAGAAGAAAAGCAAGCCGTTTGCCTGATCATCTACAGCTGACCTTGTGGAGGAACCAGGAGCTAAGCCCGGAGAGAAACGCAGCCCCGGGAAGAGAGGAACCCCAGAAGCCTAAACCCTGGCAAACGCCGGCAGCTGTCTTGCTCTAACACATGGCAATGGACTGTGGTGAGAGAAGAAACTTAATGCTTTATGGCCTGGTATCTGTGGACTTCTACCCCAAATAAATACCCTTTATAAAGACCAATCCATTTTTGGTGTTTCACATTAGCACCCCTTTGGCTAACTAATACAACTACCATACCAAGGAACTCAGGGAGTCTACAACTGCAAGCAAGAGAGTCCCATCCATCGGCCCTAATGGATTGCAGCCCCCTTTCAATTAGAGGTGGAGTGGACATCACCATCCCAGAATCCTCAGGATTTGGGAGTGAACTATGGAATTCTACTATAGACTCATTGTAATTCTAGCAATGGAAAAAACTATATCATCGATGTAGTGGCAGTGGCCACTGGAGATTCTGAGGGCAGCGAGAGGGAAAAGCAGGTGTTATACAGGTGCATTTTTGGGATTTGGGAATTGTCCTGAATGACATTATAATGGCAAATACAGGCCATTATATATCTTGTCATTACTTACAAAATTATGCAGGAGAGAGTGTAAACTACAATGTAAACTGTAATCCATGCTTAGTGGCAATGCTCAAATATGTGTTCATCAATTGCAATGAATATACCACACTAATGAGGGATGTTGAAATGTGGGAAAGTGTGGAGATGTGGGGAGCGGGGCATGCAGGAATCCCTTATATTTTTTTTATGTAACATTTATATAATCTAAGTATCTTTAAAAAAATAAAAATAAAGACAGAGTTTGAGAGGTGGGATAAAAAAGCATGCCCCAACAACACACTCCCTAGGAAAAAAAAATTAATAATTATATAAATTAAAAATAAAAGGATGGAAATGATATACCTTAAAATTACTAATCACAAGAAATCTGAAGTGCTCATATTATTACCAGACAAAGTAGACTTCAGAACAAGGAATATAACCAGAACTAAAGAGGGGCATTATATAAATTACAAAGAAGTAAAAATACCAAGAGGACAAAGTTATTCTAAATGAGCATGCAACTAAAAAGAGTTTAAAAATGCATGAAGCAAAAAGTGAGAGAACTAAAAGCAGAAACAGACAAAGCCACAGTTTTAACTGGATATTCCAACATACCATTCAGTAATTGAGAGAACAAGGAGACAGGAATTCAGTAAGTTAACTTGACCTAATTGACATTTACAGAACTTTCCATCCAACAACAGCAAAATACACATTCTTTTCAAGTGCACATGGGATATTTACAAAGATAGACCATACCCTGGGCTCTAAAAGAAACTTTAAAAAATTAAAGTGAAACCATATAGAATATGTTATCTGACCATAATAGAGATAAACTATACATCAATAACTGAAATATATCTAGAAAATTACCAAATATATGGAAATTAAATAACATACTTCTAAATAATCATTGGGTCAAAGAGGAAATCACAAGTGAAATTAGGAAAATACTATGAATTAAGTAAAACTGTCTACACAACATAAAATTTGTGTGATGGAGCTAAAGCAGGACTTAGTGGGAAGAATGTTCAATGACCTCCCACAAACCTGTCACTTACCCTCAATAAGGGCAGTTCTTATACATAAAACTTTGAAAGGAATAGGGAGCAAGTAATTAATATGCATGTGGAGGGAATGGTTTCATAATGGATTTGATTATAAGGGCAATTAAATATCTGAATTTCCACAGGCTTTCGAGTTACCAGAACTGTAAATTCTGTAGTAGATGGTACTCAAAAAAGAAGTAAGCATATCTTTTTATGTGTATGGCTATGTGTTCTACAGAAAAGCTTTATAACTATATTAATAGCTCATAATTAGTGTTCTTATTTACTGACATCAAAGATGGTTTTCAGATTTCCTTATAGTTCTTTTCTGCTGCAAATCCCTCAAACAGCTCTTTAGTAACTTGGCTCTTAGTGAGTTGATATATGCTATCATTATAAACATGGTTATTATTTGGAGACATGATTATGGCTCTCTATTGTTGTATTATTGATCCTCCACTTTCCCATATCATCTATAAGAGCTTCTATTATATGGATATTGACACTCTGTGCTCAATGTCAGATTTTCTAACATTCCTTTCATTTCTCAATGTATAATTAATCTCTATGTTCTTGATTTATTTCTTGAGTTTGGCTTCTGCTTAGCTAATTCAACATTCCACACTATCAATTCTACTTGCTAATGCTTCCAGTCATTATTTTAATTGTTCTGTACAATTTTAATTCTATTCTACTCTATTTTCCCCAATCTCTTCTTACTTAATAGAAGTGATACCTCAATTTCTATCTTAGGAAACTGCATACTTTTATAATCCAGAATGTCATATATTGATTTTAAAATTTCTTTCAAGGTATAGTGTTTTAGTTTCCTGGTTGATAAAACAAATACCATGCAGTGGGTTAGTTTAAACAACAGGAATTTTCTTAGTTTTGAGGCTAAGAGAAGTCCAAAATCAAGGCCTTATCAAGGTGATGCCTTCTTGCAGAAGACTGTGGCTTTCTGAGGATGGCAGCTGGCAATCCTTAGTCCTTGGCTTTTCTGTTACATGGCAATGCACATGGTGGCCTCTCCTGGCTTCTCTTGGTTCTGTTGACATCCAGCTTCTGACTGTTTTCCTCTGGCTTTTCTCTCTGTGATCTTTCCTATAAGGCTTCTTGCTTCCATGGCCTTCTCTCCCACTCTCTGTATTCATTCCATTTATAAAGGACTCCAGTAAAAAGATTAAGTCCCTTCCTGATTCCGTTGGGCCACACCTTAACTGAAGTAACCTCATCAAAAGGTCCATACAATGGGCTCACACCCACAGGAGTCGACTGAGGTCAAGAACATGGTTTTCTGGGGTACATAGCTCCAAACCAGCACACATGGTTTCTTTTGAGCTCCTAATAATTTGGAATCCCAGGGACCTAAGTTTGAATGTTAATTTTGCTTCTTACTATTTGTCAAGATTTGGGTAAGGTAAACTCTTTGCATTTTAATTCCCTTGTAGTAGATGCTATTGATGTCCATCATAAGAGACTTTCAGAATCACTGAAAAGAGAACTATCTTTTACCAATTTACTGTCGCAGCCCACCAGAGTTCCCAGCTTCATACCTACAGTGCCCAAATCTTTCATCTTCTCTTTTTGAGGTCTTTCTCTAGAGTTAGCATTTGCTCTGCAATGCTCAGGATCAATTCAGAAGTGTGCATATGGGCGGGGGAAGGGGGGTTAAGAGCTCAAAGCAACTCTCAATCCGAGGAAGATGGGAGACAAGTAGTAAAAGGTGTCTAGTGGACAATTATAAGATGTGTTCCATGCAGGTTTACAGAGCATCTCCAACTTGAGATCATTTATTGACTTTTCTACATTTTATGTCTCACTTTTACCCATTTCCACATCTGTGCATTCTAGAATCACTTTCCAAATAAACTATCTGCATCCACGTTTTTGTCCCAGGGTCTTGAAGCAACTTAAACTAACACATACATCTGTGCCCTATCTATTCTTTGGGGCTCTTCTGGCTGGCTGCAGAGAAAGAATTTTTATACTTGGTCTGTTCACCTTTCTGGTAGAATTCCAGATTGGCACCCTCTACTGTATGTTATCTGTAGCAGTTTGATATTGCTTATGAATTCCAAAAATAGATATTGGATTATGTTTGTGAACTGGTCTGTTCCTCTGGGCATATTAGACTGTATTGGATTCAGAGGTTTCACTTTTACTTGATTGAGTTGTGATTAGGGCTTTGATTGGGCCACCTCAGTGGGATGTCGAGTCCCTGTCCCCTTGGTGAGTGGGAACTCACAGAGAAAACTAAGCAGCAGAGGAGTTAGTTGGAGTTTTGGACACTGGAGCCCCAGGAAGTAAACACATAGGTGAAGAACACAGAGGAATAGAGATCTACAGCTCCATAGACATGGCAGAGGCCCAGAGAAGAGAGAGAGCGAGACTGATAGTCTACAGCTGACTTTGTGGAGAGACCACAGCAGCTGAGCCTGGAGAGGAACAAGTCCTGGGAGAGAGGCAAGACTTATCCCAGTCAACAGCTGATATTGGAAGAAGCTGGGACCATGGAGCCTTAAGAGGAAGAGGAAGGCTGCACCCTTGCAGACATTGGCAGCCATCTTGTTCCAACATGTGGCAACAGACTTTGGTGAGGGGAATAACTTACACTTTATGGCCCAGTAATTGTAAGCTTTTATCCCAAATAAATACACTTTATAAAAGCCAGCAGATTTCTGGTACTTGCATCAACACCCCTTTGGTTGACTAATACAGTATTCAAGAAGTCCATTCCAAAATATATAATAATTCTCTATGAGGCTGCCTGGTGAGACCTGCAAATTTCGACTACAAATTCCTCATCCGGTAGGTGTGGAAGAGGGCAGTTTGTTGATAATCAGAATATTCAACAACTCTTTTTTTACATAAGAAGCTCTCTCTTTCCTCTTATCCCCAATTAAATATGCTTTTGATTACTTCAATCTCTCTGGCAGTCTACGTAGATAGCTCTCTCTCTCCCCATTGTAAAATAATAAAAATGCCTACAATAGAGCCCCTTAGTTATTCTCCTTGGCCTGGACCACTGAAATGTATATGAGCATGTGTTTTACACTGAATGACAGAGTTGGGAATGAAGAACCCGAGGTTACAGTATGTTGCTCTTTCATTTTGCTCCCAGGATGAGGTGACTGTGCTAAGAAGATACAATTTGAATGTTTCCAGTATATATCTGCTAAGAGGCCCATGAAATTTCCTATGCATCACATTTCATATGGGGAATCAAGAATCCTCCTGGACTAGGTAGCACTGGGCCCTTAGGTTTCAATTCTCATCCTCATATTTTTTTCCTCCAAAAGGAACCTGTCTTCCTTCACAAAGGCTGGGAAGTTCTTGGGATTCATAGTGGGTAGTTGATGTGTTTTGAGGCTACAACAACTCCCAGCCTCAGCCTTCTCACTCCTAGATTTGGAGGGTAAAGGAGTGTGATCTTGGTTTTTGACCATTTAAATCTGTATATAAATATAGAATATTCCTGCCTAAAATCAAACACAGCCCATTCATGACAATGGATTCTAGAAATATTATCACAGGATTGCTCCAAAATTTCTACTGGTTACCAGTCATTGCCCTTAAGCTTCTATGATTTTGCAAATGTCCTCACTGCAGGGAGAGTTTGTATATTTTTTCTCTCTGAAGGCAGGTCTTTGTCTTTAATATTTACCATGCCCAAGGTGGCTTAGACATTGTGTTGTATGTATTAGAGAAGTTATCTCATTTAATCCTCACAGCAATTCTGAAGTTAAATGTCTCTTCTCCCAATCCAACAGATGCTAAACAGACTCTGAAAATTGAAGTGACAGAATTAGAATTCAATTTTTATTTCTCTTACTGCAAATGTCATGCTCTGTATGCTACACCACACTCTTCTTTTGTCTAAGACTTCAGGTCTGCTTTAACGAGTTCATTGCATGGAAATTTTTATTGGCAAAGCCCTGACTAAATCCCATATTCCTAACATCTCCATTGGTGGGTCTCATTCCCAGCCTCTCTTGACCCAGTAGGTGGATGGGGATGAGAGATGGAAGCTTGATGAGCAGCTACAGTAGGAACCTTGAGAGTAGATGCTCTGTGATTCTTTGTATGAATCTCAGGTCTCCACCCACTGAGTCAGCACTAGGACAGGGAGACATAAAATGGGATAGAGGAAATGAAATACTTCCTCTCATGCTCTTGCCCATTTCTGTTTCCTTCCTCCATATCATAGGTTGTTCTGTTGATTGGGCTGTAAAGTAAATTTGCCAAAAGTTTCTGGAAAATGACATCCCTGGGCCAAACCTGGAGAAGTCAAGAGGCAAGAGACATATGTGATTGAAACAAATAACAATTCTCTCCCTTCTCTTCCAAACGATGACTCCCAAAGTTTTCAACCAAGTTCTGTTAAGAAGACCTCCAAAGAACATTGGTGTGATCCCATTACTTATTAGCTGATGCTTTCTATAAGAAGCTGGGGTATAAGTGGTTTTTATCCAAGGGACTATGGCTTCAGAGGAAATGTTAAACTCCAAAAATGATTATCATGTTTTTTCATGTGTCTGGGTATTTGTATATTTTTTAGGATATAGAATCCAAATTTTTTCTTTATTTCTCAAGATGACTTTAGGAGAGACTGCTGTACATTTAGCAAATCTATTTCTTCTTAGACACACAGGTAGACTTACACCCCCAGTCTTTCTTATAGTTAGGTGGAACTATGAGATTGGGATCTAGGCCATGAAATGTGGGCAAAGTGGTGTATACCCCTTTCAGCCTAGCCTATTGTATTAGTCAGCCAAAGAGATGCTGATGCAAAGTACCAGAACTCTGTTGGCTTTTATAAAGGATATTTATTTGAAGTAGAAGCTTACAGTCACAAGGTGTTAAAAAGTCCAATTCAAAGTACCATAAGAGATACTTGCTCACCCAAAGTCATTTGCCATGTGTTGAAGCAAGACAGCAGGTGATGTCTGCAAGGGTTCAGCCTTCCTTCTTCCTCTTAAGGCTCCGTGGTCCCAGCTTCTTCTGATCTCAGCTGTAGCCTGGCCTAAGCCTTGTCTCTTTCCCTGGGTTTCATTTCTTTCCGGGTTTCTCTTCACAAGGTTCTCTTCACAAGGTCAGCTGTAGACTATCAGGCTCATCTCTCTTCCCAGAGCCTCTGCTATGTCTAATGAGCTTGTTCTCTTCCTCCATATTCTTCTTCTCTGTGTGTCTACTTCCGTGTGAGAGTCTGTTTTATCAGCCCACCAAGGGGTGGGGGCTCAACCCTGCATGCCCTAGTGATGTGGTTGAATCAAAGCCCTAATCTTGATTTAATAAAGTAAAAGTGAATCATCTGAATTTAATACAATCAAAGGGGTATCACACCCAGAGGAACAGACCAGTTTATAAACATAATCAATATATCTTTTTGGAATTCAAAAATATCAAACTGCGATACCTATAAAAATTCCCATGTGGTCCTCCATTCTTCCTCTTCACTCATATGCTGGCTGGATGTCTACATTCTGAGTACCCTTACAATTGTATCTTAAAGACTGCAAACCCCACAGAAGCATGAGATGCTGAGTAACTAGATACAGACCACTTCACCAATTGAATTTGATATGGACAAAAATACACGTATTTTATGATAGACCGCAGAGGGTTTATTGGTTACAGTAGCCAGCATTGCCTTAACTATATAGAGTCAAAGACCTAAAAGAGGTAAGAATGAATGTCAGGTTCCTGTCCCCTTCATAGCCATAGAACCGCAACAAGTTTCCCCCAAATAATCCCTTGCTCTAGTCATTTACTCCACAGCTACAGGACTGCAATGAGCCAAGATCACCCAGTTGGTTTGGGTGATTCCTATACTCTTTCCATTGTACTTACTTCTTCTTTTGTGTCAATGGGAAACCAGAAGTAGAGCTTCTGGTCATGGGAATGGACAGGTATATCAGCAAGAGGGATTCTTAGTTAACAAAGAGTGTTATTTTTATCTTAAGGGATTTGGGGTTCTAGGGTGGAATTCCCCAAGGTCAGCACCAATAGGACAGGAGTTGTATCTGTTTTGTTCACTGCTGTATCCACAAGGATTTGGCTGAATGCAGCAGCCATCTAGGTGCTCGATAAATACGTGTTGCATGAAATATTTGTGTGCATATGTGGCTGTATGCGTGAGGGGACAGAGAATTGGCTCTTTTTGGTAGGGTCTTAGCCTTCTGTGACTGGGAGAATATTGGTGTCCACTCTTAAAGCACAAAGGGACACCAGCTTTTACTCCTTTATTCCCATTCTGAAGTGCTTACAGCATGTCTCCGAGCTCTACTACAGACTACGCACTGCAGGGAGGGTGGGACACAAATAAATGCCCGTTATCTCCCAGAGCACCTATCACAGAGGTCAAGACAACGCCAAGATCAGCGGGATAGAGGTGGGCAGGCATCAGATGGAATTCAAGGAAAGGGGATCAGAAAGTTGCAAAAAGAAGTTGGAGGAGCGGAAAGAAGAGAGAAAGGAAAAAATGAAAATAGAAAGATTTCGTCAAGTCTAAACTTCCCCACAAGCTCCTTCAGTACAGTCTACGGCAAGATGCAGAGGCTGCCACAGGTATGGTTTCAACACAGCAGAAGAGGCCTCTTCCCTGTGAAGCACACCTCCCCCAGCTAGACCTGACACCTGGGATTCTAGAGCTCAGGGACTTGGGTGGGTAACGATTGTGGTCTGACTGGAACTGTGGGTGTGTAGAAAGGAATGGCGGGAGATAAAGCTGGAGTGGGAGGTTGGGGCAGGGTTCAGGTGGCCTTGAGTGTAAGGGCAAATTATTTCCTTTTCAAGGGTCATGAAGGGCAACGCTTTCACACTTCACAAGGCCAGCCTTCTCTAGGCACACTGTGTCTCATTTCAGAGTTCATTCCTTCAGATCTGATATGGCCAGAAAGATCTCTGCCCCTCCTACGGAGACCCCAGGGACTAAAATGGAAGCCCACACCTATGCAGCCGGCCTGGCTTGATGATCAGCCCCAAACTGAACAGGAAACACGAAATGAGTTATTGAATCCCTGAACGTTCTTACAGCCCAACGCAAACCCCTTTGTTCCAAATGGTCACCTCCTGACTAATACCCAAAAAGCATCGTCCTGGGGCTTGACTTTCTGTTCTCTCAGAAGCTTTCCATTAGAACACCTGGCCCCCTGAGCGCGTATAGTCAGTTAAATGGGACCACCTGGCAGGAGCATCCATTCTTCTGGGCAATCATAGGAACTGTGACAGGGGCTGAGAGAAACTTACACCATCTCATACCAGAGGCAGCACAACACAGTGGAAAGAGCCAAGGATCAGGAACGCCTGACCAGGGCTTGAAACAAGGCTCTTTGCTTGACCTGCTATGTGCCTACTGCCTTTCTGAATCTCAGTTCTATAACTGAGCAATGTAAGCAGCGTAATAATAATTATGATAGTTATAGTCATAGCAGCCAACATTGAATGAGTGCTAACTGTGCCTAGCCCTGCTCTAAGCACATCATGATATCATTTAATCTTCTCAACAGTAATAAAACTTGTTCCCCTAAATATTATCCCACATATTTGTTGTGAGATTTAATTTAAATAATGTAAGTTAAAGGACAGAATTAATTACCAAACAAATAATACTTTTTTTTAGGCTAGTTAAAAGAAATTATTGGGAAATTGGGGGAGAGAACAGAGAGTGCTGAGAAATGGGAGAGAAGGACAGAAATACACACTGAGATTTGATGCGGGCTCCTCTAGGCAGAGAGAGCCCAAATAATACTTTTAATACAAACAAATTAGTCTGAAGATGCCATCTCCTATATGTGATTACATATCTGTATCTATGTCTATATCATCTATATCTATATCTAAATCTAAATCTATATCTAAATCTAAATCTAAATCTAAATCTATATCTATATCTAAATTTATATCTATATCTATAGCTATATCTATCATCTATTTCTATATCTATCTATCTAAATCCTTGCCTTGACCTTCCATGCCCTTAATGTTCCCAGAGCACATTTTAAACCATATTATAACACCTAAGAGCATTAATGGTGGTTTCGACTTTCCCATCATTGTGAATTCCACAAGTTTATAGAACAACCACATTTTATACATCTCTGTACCTCTGGTAACGGAAGCCTTAAATGTTCTATACATGTTTGCAAATATCTTATTGTGGCTTAATGTATATTAGATATTTACTATATATTTAAGGCCTATGCTAAGAAGTTTACTTATGTCATCTAATATAATCCTTTCTACAATATTTAAGTCCTCACACTAGAGTAGGCATCAGAATCTCCTGGTGGGCTGGTTAAAGCACAGACTTCTAAGCCCCACCCCCACCCCCCCAGGATTTAAGATTCCTTAGGT
Source organism: Cabassous unicinctus (assembly GCA_029593785.1). NCBI lineage: Eukaryota > Metazoa > Chordata > Mammalia > Cingulata > Chlamyphoridae > Cabassous > Cabassous unicinctus. Next base: position 12,882 of record JAQZBX010049827.1, read on the forward strand.
CTGGGGTGGGGTCTGAGAACTGGCACTTCTGACAAGTTCCCAGGTGATGCTCCTCCAGGACCACACCTTGAGAACTACTGCTAAAGTTATCATCCTTTCCATTTTAGGGATGGGAAGATTGAATCTCAGAGGGTTACATAATGAGCCCGAGGTCACACAGCCAGTTACAGATAGGATTGAAACCCAAGTCAGTCAGGTCCCACACTTGTAAGCGTTTCACTCATTTGACTCCCTTGGAGTGAGTAAGTGAGTAAATATACAAGTAGACTGAATAACTTGCTATAGGAAGGGTAATTTGTGCTTTGCTTTTATGTCCAATGACATCAGAAATCCCTTCGTGTGCCCTGCAACACCTAGGAGAGCTCCTCCTCAGCCCTGGCATTCTGATTGTCCTGATGGGTGATGGGGAAGGGGAAAGTGCAGGCAGAGACATGACAGCCCCTGGCCATTCGAATTGCCACAACCCAGAAGCCAGACTTTTCTGTCTGGCTGATAAGGAACACAGGATGTCCAAAGTCTCAAATGAGAAAGCTTCCACAAGAGCTTTGTCAACAACTTCCTTGGACTTCCCCCTCATTTAATCAGAGGGGGTGCTTGGCCATTCCAGGTGGCTCTGGGACAACACTAAAGGTAGCTTCTTGTGCAAAGTCCTTTGTTCTGGGACTGCTATGCAGAATGCTCAGAGCTGCGGTGGGATGGGGGAGGGGGAGGGGGTCAAGGTGGGGAAAGAACTGGCTAGGTCAAACAGCTTGGCTGCAATTTCTCCTGACTTCTTGAAGGCTGAGATTTGTGGATAACATAAAAGGTTACAGCCCCTCTTTGGAAGCCACAAATAACCCTGCTTGGGCTCTGACAGCTCCGCAGCCCTCGGCGTGCCATTACACATTTCTGCCTGGGATTCCAGCAGTGCAGTCCAGCAGCTGGCCCCAAAGTGTGGTTTCCACAGAGCGTATCGTAGGGGCTCTGGGTCGCTGGGGAGCCGTTCCCTCCTATGAGTCAATGCCCAGAGACAGAGCTCAATCTAATGAAATTACATACTTTCTGGAGTGATTAATAAACATGGCCTATTTCTCCATATGGGATGAATATTCTTAAGTGAAAGGAATGTGTCTACGTGGGGGTGCACTCCTGTGTAGTTTTGCATTTGCCTAGCAAAGGCTTAAGCTCCATGACTACAGCACAGCGATTATAAGGAAAGACAGTCTTAAAAATAGAGGTAAATCACACACACACACACACACACACACACACACACACACACACAAAGTACATTTAAAACCTGGTGAAATTCAAATAAGCTCCATATTTAAGTTAACAGTATCATATCATGTCAATTTCCTGGTTTGACACAGTGCTTTGGTTATATGTGATATTATTTCAGGGGGAAGCTGGGTGAAGGGTACAAGAGAATTATGAATTTTGCAATGTCTTGTAAACCCAATTATTTTTATTTATTTACTTATTTTATATTTTAAAAGATACTTAGATTACATAAATGTTACACAAAAATTACAGGGATTCCCATGTTCCCCACCTCCCACACCTCCCACAACCTCCCACATAAACATCCTTCATTAGTGTGGCTCATCACCTGCAATGGATATACACATCCTGGGACTTTGCCACTAAGCATGGACCATAGTTCATATTGTAGACCACACTCTCTCCCACACAGTCCTGCATGTTATATGCTGATGTAAAATGGCCTATATCTGTCATTGTAATGTCACTCAGGATAATTCCCAAGTCCCGAAAAAGCCCCTATATTACAACTGCTTTTCCCTTCCCTGCCCCAAAAGTGTCCAGTGGCCACTGGCTCTACCTCACTGTTGGAATTTCTTCCATTACTTGAATCACAATATGTCTACAACAGAATACCAATGAGTCCACTCTAGTCCATAGATCTTCCCCCAATCCGGAGGAGTTTGGGATGCTGATGTCCACTCCACCTCCAAGTGAGAGAGGGCTTATATCCCATGGGTACGATGGATGGGACTATCCTGCCTGCAGCTGCAGACTCTCTCCATTCCCTGGGATGGTCGTTGTCCATCGTCATCTCCTCACCAGGTGACTTGGGTGAGTCCATTGAACTGTAGAGTAGGAGTTGCAGCTCCACTGAGATTCCAGGCACAGCTGGCACACGGGCAGGCCAAAGGCTCCAGTCTCTGGAAGTACACCTACAAACTCAAGCAACAAGTATAGGTTTGAATAGAAGGGACTGATGGACCATGTGCAGGGAGGACTTATTTGAGTCCAACTCTGTCACTTTCAGGAGCACAGATTCCAAAGTATAGCCCAATGATAAGGCATCAATCTCTGGAGCTATCCCCCCTTATATAGGACCTCAGGAGCCCCTCTGTGTGGGGTGATATCCACTTTGGTGTTCTATGAGATCCTACTGAGGTGTGCATAAGCGTTACCTCTGGGATGACCTCCCAACGCTCTTTGAAGTCTCTTAACCATGTGAACTCATTTGTCTTTACCCTTTCCCCCTTTTATTCAAGGTGTTTTTCCAGTTGTATTGTCAGTTGGCACTTGTAATTAACCCCTCATTGCCAGGAGGCTCATCCCTGGAAGTCATATCCCACGCTAGGGGGAAGGTAATACATTCATATGCTGAGTTTGGCTTAGAGAGAGGCCACATTTGAGCAACAAGGAGTCTCTCAGGTGGCAACCCTTAGGCACCCCATAACAGAAGCCTAAGTTTCAATAACAAGAGCAAAGACTCATAAGGCTAGTCATCAATAACAAGAACCCATCAGTGGACCATCCTCCTTTGCCAGACACTGCCCCTGCACTCAGGGGACTGTTGCTGCTCCCTTGGAGAATGTGGCAGAGCTCTCCAGGCTGGGAATTCAGTATTCTCTCATTTATTGAGTGATTCTCCACCCACTGTGACCATGCCCCACCCCTTGATCATTTGAACAAATTCATATATCTTTCATGTATATTCAGGTGAACTTCCTCCCATGAAACCCCCATCCTAGACACACCCCACCAATGATCCTCTCCTGCCCCCATTGTAACCCTTCTGTGATCCAAACCTTCCTTGAAGATGAAGCCCATATAATAGCCAAATACAATTAATAGGAAAATGAAATAATAATGATAAGTTTAAATTTAAGAGATAAAATATATGGAAACTTAAAAAAACACTAAAAATAAAATAAAATTAGAGGATTGGGATATTCAAAAAATGGGGAAAAAAATTTTTTTTAACATTTTTTTTTAACGTTTTTCCTTTTATCACTGCATTATCGGGTGTCCAGTCTGGACTGTGGCACCTGGCCCCTCTCACTCCACAGTGTCTCCCAAATTTTCATTTAATTTTCAAAAGAGTTTTAGATCACAGCAAAGTCACACACAGAATACTAGAGACTCTCGTATACCCAGCCTCCTCCCCCTTTCCTCACCCCATATTAAAACCTTTTTGTATGTGGATGGTAGCATTTTTATAACTGTTATACAGAGAGTGAAATATAGCTACTAAACATTGTCAATGGTTTACAGTATAGTTTACAATTTAGATGGTACAGTTTAATAATTTTTGTTGATATTTACCATGTCCTGTGTCCATCACTGTAAGGTAATGAAAAACATTTCCCCTGACCACTAAATACCCCCTGTTTGATCTTTTCTATTCTTTCCTCCCCATCCCCCTGGGGCACATGACACCCCCTTGTCTTGACTCATTGGATCACAAGATTCATAGTTACATGCAACAAAAGGTCTTGACACGCTGACTGTCCTCCCCTATTAGGATCCACCCTTGCTCATAAGAGACACCCACCTGTCTGTTTCTGGGTGAATCTGTCCTCCCAAAGATGGGGGTCCATCTCCTTCCCACTCACCATGTGGGTCTCCACTCCCTGACACAACACAGGACAGGATGGACACTCACACACTCCCCAGAAGCCTACTCTAGATGTGCCCTGTCCTGAATGCCCCCCCAACCTACACCCTAAACCAGTGACACTACCTTGTCATATTGCCATAAGAGCATTCCCACTCCTGCACTTTCAACCTCATATCCACCTGGTCCCTCTCCCATCTCTCCCCCCATTATCCTGGGTATTCTAACCCACCCTTCCTAATCTACCCACCTGTCAACCCTGCACCACCAAACCCAGTAATATCACTACCCACCTGTCATATCCTTCAATATGCAACTATACTCTATCACTTTATCATAGATTATGTCCGTATGGGTGATAGCTCACAACTTTCTCTTCCCTTTCTCTCTCTTGTTAACCTATATTTCAGACAATGGTTCTCAGAGGCTGCTCACTTTCCTCAATTCAAATCAGTGAGGTCATGTACTATTCATCCTTCAATGCCTGGCTTGCTTCACTCAACATAAGGTCTTCAAGATTCATCCATATTATTCCATGTGTTAGCACTTTATTCCTTCTTACAGCTGAGTAATATTCCATTGTATGTATATACCACATTTTGTTTATCCATTCATCTGCTGATGGGCACCACGGCTGATTCCAACTTTTGGCAATTGTGAACAATGCCGCTATGAACATTGGTGTGCATATATCTGTTCGTGTCTTTGCTTTCAATTCTTCTGGGTATATACCCAGCAGTGGAATCGCTGATCATACGGAAGATCATTGTTAGTTTTCTGAGGAATTGCCAAACTGTCCTCCACAGTGGCTGGACCATTCCACAATCCCACCAGCAGTGGATGAGGGTTCCTATTCTTCCACATCCTCTCCAGTCTGCTGTTTTTTTAATAGCTGCCATTCTGATGGGTGTAAGATGGTATCTCATTGTAGTTTTCATTTGCATCTCCCTAATAGCCAGTGATGTCGAGCATTTTTTCATGTGCTTTTTAGCCATTTGTATTTCTTCCTTGGAGAAGTGTCTTTTCAGGTCATTTGCCCATTTTATAAATGGGTTGTTTGTCTTTTTATTTTCGAGGTGTAGGATTTCTTTATATATGCAGGATATTAGGCTCCTATCAGATATATGGTTGCCAAATATTTTCTCCCATTGGGTAAGCTGCTTTTTTATTTTCTTAATAATGTCCTTTGAGGTGCAGAAGTTTTAAATTTTGAGGAGATCCCATTTATCCATTTTTTCTTTTGCTGCTCATGCTTTGGGTGTGAAGTTCATGAAACCATTTCCTATTACAAGGTCCTGTAGATGCTTCCCTACATTATCTTCCAAGGTGTTTATGGTTTTGGCTCTTATATTTAGATCTTTGATCCATCTTGAGTTGATTTTTTATAAGGTGTGAGATGGTATTCCTTTCTCATTCTTTTGGATATGGATATCCAGTTCTCCAAGCATCACTTGTTAAAGAGGCCATTCTCTCCCAACTGAGTGGGCTTGGTGGCCTTGTCGAATATCAGATGACCGTATATGCGAGGATCTATATCAGAACTCTCAATTTTGTTCCATTGGTCAGTATGTCTATCCTTGTGCCAATACCATGCAGTTTTGACCACTGTAGCTTTGTAGTATGTTTTAAAGTCAGGTAGTGTGATACCTCCAACTTCATTTTCTTTTTCAATATGTCTTTGGCAATTCGGGGCCTCTTACCTTTCCAAATATATTTTGTAGTTAGTTTTTCCAGTTCCTTAAAAAATACAGTGTTGATTTTTATTGGGATTGCATTAAATCTGTAGATTAGTTTGGGTAGGATAGACATCTTGATGATGTTTAATCTTCCTATCCATGAACAGGGAATATTCTTCCATTTATTTAAGTCTTCTTTGATTTCCTTTAACAGTGTCGTGTAGTTTTCTGTATATAAGTCATTTGCATCTTTATTTAAATTTATTCCTAGGTATTTGATTATTTAATTACTAATGTAAATGGCATTTTTTTCTTGATTTCCTCCTCAGATTGCTTGTTATTGGTGTACAGAAATGCTACTGATTTTTGTGCATTGATCTTATGGCCTACGACATTACTCCTTATAACTCCTTTATAAATTCTAGAAACTTTGTTATAGATTTCTCAGGGCTTTCTACATATAGGATCATGTCGTCTGCAAATAATGAAATTTTTACTTCTTATTTTCCAGTTTGGATGCCTTTTATATCTTTTTCTTGCCTCAGTGCTCGAGCAAATATTTCTAAGACAATGCTAAATAGGAGTGGTGATAGTGGGCATCCTTGTCTTGTTCCTGATCTCAGAGGGAAGGCTTTTAGAATTTCACCATTGAAGATGATGTTAGCTTTGGGTTTTCCATATATGCCTTTTATCATATTCAGAAAGTTTCCTTCTATTCCTATTTTTTGCTGTGTTTTTATCAGGAAAGAGTGCTGTATTTTGTCGAATGCTTTTTCTGCATCTATAGAGATGATGATGTGATTTTTTTTCTTTCAATATGTTTATGTGGTGTATTACATTGATTGATTTTCTTATATTGAACCATCCTTGCATACCCAAGAAGAAACCCACTTGGTCATGGTGTATAATTCTTCTGATATGTTGTTGAATGCGATTAACAAGTATTTTGTTGAAGATTTTAGCATCCAGTTTCATTAGAGAAACTGGTCTGTAATTTTCCTTTCTTGTGGTATCTTTGTTTGGCTTTGGTGTTAGGATGATGCTGGCGTCATAGAAAGAGTTAGGCAGTATTCCTTCTACTTCTATTTTCTGGAAGAGCTTAAGCAGGATTGGTGTTAGCTCTTTCCGGAATGTTTGGTAGAATTCAGCTGTGAAGCCATCTGGTCCTGGGCTCTTCTTAGTTAGGAGGTTTTTGATGACTGAGTCAATCTCTTTACTTGTAATTGGACTGTTGAGTTCATCAATTTCTTCTTTCATCAATGTAGGCTGTTTGTGAGTTTCTAGAAATTTGTCCATTTCCTCTAAATTATCATTCTTGTTGGCATATAATTTTTCAAAGTATCCTCTTATGATACTCTTTATTTCTGTGGGGTCAGTAGTGATATCCCCTTGCTCATTCCTTATTTTGTG
>JAQZBX010049828.1:0-19820 GCA_029593785.1 Cabassous unicinctus
GGAATTCACAAAGTCCTGTCTACCTGTGGGTCTCATATCACTGTGGTTGTCTTATTCTTATTCTTTGGGACATCAATCTTTGCTTACCTTAGACCACCTAACATTTACCCTGAGGATAAAATATTTGCACTATTTTACAGCATCATTGCACTGTTGTTCAATCCCCTAATTTATACTCTCAGAAATAGAGATGAAAAATACCATGGGAAATGTTTGGTGTCAAATATTATTTTCAAAGGAAGCATGCAATTAATGTGTAATCCAAAAATAGAAACGACTACAAAGAATAATTATTCTGTTACAGTCATAATACAATGTACGAGATTACTAAGAATTAGAGGTTTCATGCAGTTTAATACTAACTCTACCATATAAAAGTGATTTGGAAACATAATTAATTATTTGAAGAATTGAGATGAAGTTGAGAGGGTAACTGCAAAGAAATCATCTAGGTTAAAGCAATTAAGGCAATGCTATATTTAGGAATGAATTTTAAGGAAAAAAATACTGTACATTTTATTTAAAAGTTCACATTGCTAGAAAGACCACATGGTGACATATTACTAAGTTCAGTTGAAATAGAGAACTTAAGTCTACAGTTTATGCAATAATTTCAAATTTTTATATTTAATATTTATTCATACATCCTCTTGAAGCCTTCAAAATTGAGCAATAAAGAAACCAGTATGATACATCTTACTTACTGTGTTTCCTAGAAGTCAAAACTCTTGAATTCCCATAAAAAAATAACTAGGAAGGTAGATTGAAAATCAACATTTCAGAAGTCTGATTACACAATTATTGGTGCCACCTGTTGACCAGAATTTAAAATTATTTCCCACATACTTTAAGGAACTGAATTATATGATGCAAGTGGTGACTCACCCCTAGCTACCTAAAATTAGTAAGTAAATGGATAGTTATTACTTCCAGAAACAAAGATATTTCATATTAATATGAAAACAAAATAAGCAAAAAAATAAAAAAGAAATGTGTTCTAATAACAAAGTAATCTGCAAGCAAAGACGTTTTGATACAATAAATGAAGCAAATAATCTTGTAAATATCCCATAGATAAGATTTCAGGGAAATAGTTCCTGAAGAAACCAGAAGAAAATTTGATAAAGTGTCATTCCTAAAAAATTATCTCTTAGGACACTGAGCATTTATATTAAGGGAGAAGGGAATAGATTAGAGGATTATATGAAAAGAAAAGTAATTAAAATACAGAAGGTAATTCAGAATACATACATACAGTAAAAGAGTTGCACTCATTGTGGAAGTAATGCACAATGAAGAATGAATAATGGGTATAAATAATGATGGAGATAAATTTAAGTATGGCTCTTATAGTTGAAAATAATTTGGCAAATTATTATGTTGTCATGTTACTACTAATGGAACAAATTGTTGCCAGATTTAACTTCTTTTTGGAAAACCGTCATAAGACAATATGTCAAAGTCTAACAATTTTAGGGAAACTTGGATCATGAAACATTTTATTACCACACTATTTTTATTTCATTATTTAGGAAAGAGAAATATAAAATCTTCATATTTAATAAACTCATAGTGTAACAACATATACCTTTCATTTTAAAAAGTTCTAACAAGTATTCAAATGTAAGAGCTTCTCTTTATATTTGAGTGTGTAACCTTTCTCATGTGGAACATTTCCTGTGGCACTAACAATTATGCATTAATAATTAAATAAGTGACAACTAAAAAGACAAAGGCTCTAACATGTACCCCCAAGTGTAAATCAAGGAGGGAATGAAAACTAGCAGACTATCACCCTCCTATAATATCCTTATAGTTATTTATTTTCTATATGAAGGTTATATTACTTTCCCTATTAATGCTGACCACCACATTTAAGCACAAGAACCTATAAACCAATCTTTCTCCATGTCTTGGTTCCCATTTCTCCAGACTTTTCTCCCTGCCACCAAGCACTTCTTATTTCTCAATGGAATGTTTGTGCTACGTCCACACATTTCTTTCTTTTTTTTAATATATATTTTTTACTTTTTAAAAGATACTTAGATTATACAAATGTTACACAATAAATATAGGGATTCCCATATACCCCATTCCCCACACCTCTCACACCCTCCCACATAAACAACATCCTTCATTAGTGTGGCACAATCATTACAATTGATAAATGCATCTTGGAGCATAGCCAGTGAGCATGGACCATAGTTCACATTGTAGTTTACACTCTCTCCCACACAATTGTTTAGGCTGTGGGAAGATATATAGTGGCATATATTTGTCACTACAATGCCATTCAGGATGATTCCCAAGTCATGAAAAGCTCCTGCATTACACCTGTCTTTCACTCCTCCTGCCCCCAGAGCCTCCAGTGGCCAGTGCCTCCACATCAATGCTGTAATTTTGTCCATTGCTAGAATCGCAAGTCAACTGTAGAATGTCAGTAAGTCCACTCTAGTCCATAGTTTATGCATCAATCATGAGTATTCTGGGATGGTGATGTCCTCTCCAACTCTAATTGAGAGGGGTTTTCTATCCCATACAGCCAATGGAGGGACACATTTCCTTGCAGTTGTAAGTGCTATTGTTTCCTTGGCATGGTGGTTGTCAATCCTCATCTCCTTGCTAGTTGTCTGGGAAACTCCAATGAACTGGAGATTAGATGTTGCAACTCTGCTGAGGCTCAGGGTCCAGCTGGCACATGGACAGCCCAAAGATTCATCTCTTGGATATACACCCACCAACGCAAGCACCAAGTATAGGTTCAAATAGAAGGGACAGATGATCCCTGTTTAGGGAAGCCATAACTGAGTCCAACTCTGTCACTCTCAGGAGCACAAACTCCAAAGTAGGGCCCACTGGCAAGGCACCAAACTCCAGAGCTATCTGCCCTGACCATAGGACTTGGGTTTCTCCAGAGCCCTCAGGAGCCCCACTATTTGAGGTATTATCCACTTTGGCAGTCTATGAGATCCTGCTGAGATGTGTATAAGCGTTACCTCTGGGATAAACTCGCACCTCACTTTGAAGTCTCATAGCCATATAAACTCATTTGTCTTTACCTTTTCTCCCTTCAATTTGTGGTCTTTTTCCAGTTGCATTGCCAGTTGGTGCTTTATAATGATCCCTTGGTGCCAGGGAGGCTCATCCCTGAGAGTCCTGTCCCATGCTGGGGGGAAGGTAATGCATTTATATGCCGAGTTTGGCTTAGAGAGAGGCCACATTTGAACAACAAAGAAGCTCTCAGGAGGCAACTCTTAGTCATCCCACAACACTAGGCTATGTTCAATTTCAATAACAAAGGCTCACAATCATAATCATCAATATCAAGGGCCCATCAATGGACCATCCTCCATCATCAGTCATTGCTCCTGCATTTGGGATACAGTTGCTGCTACAATAAAAAATGTGACAGAGCTCTCCAGGATGGGAATTCAATATTATCTCAGTTATTGTGTGACTCTCCATCCACTGTGACAATGCCCCATGAACATTTGAACACATTTATATACCTCATGTCTATGTCCAGGTTAACCTCTCCCAATTTATACACCATCACTGACACCCCACACCAATGGCCCTCCCCTGCCCCAGTTGTAACCCATCTGTGATCTAAAGCTTCTTCAAAAACTGAAGCCAATTAAATAGCCAAATACGATCATTAGGAAAATGAAATAATAGTGGTAGGTTGAATATAAGAAATAAAATGCATAATAATTTAAAGAAAACTAAAAATTAAATAAAATTTAAAATTTGTGATATTAAAAAATAATGGAATATATTAATTTTTTTTGACATTTTGCCTTTCATCACTGTAATATCTGTTGTCCTGTATGTATAGTGACATTTTCTTCCATTTATTCCCCAGTGTCTTACTTTTTTAAATTTTGTTTTCAAAGAAGTTTTAGGTCACAGTACAGTTACATACAGAATTCAGGGGACTCCCATATACCCATCATCCTTCCCCTTTTCCCCCTTCCAATATTAATATCTTTTTATATGTGGATGGTACATTTGTTACAATTGATATACAAATAGTGAAACATAGCTGCTAACCATTGTCAATGGTTTACATTATGGTTTACATTTTAGACTGTACACTTTTATGAATTTTGATGATCTTTAACATGGCCTGTGTCCATCACTGCAAGATTATATAGAACACTTGCAATGCCCAGTAAATACCTTGATTCTATCTATTCTATTATTCCTTCCCCCTCTCCTCTGGGCCCACAGAGACCACACACCTTCACTCCTTGGATGACAAGATTCATAGTTACTTGCAACAACACTGAGGTCTTGACACACTGGTATGTCCTCCCTTTTGGGAACCACCCATGTTCTTGAGAGACTCCCACCCCACTGTTTGAGAACATATTGGTCCTCCCCAGGATGGGAGTCTTGCTCCATCCCACAAATTATGTGGGTCTCCACCCACTAATACAACACATTATGACAAAATGATCACTCACAAACTACCTAGAAGCCTCCTCCAGGTGTGCCCTGCCCCAAATGCACCCCCTCTAACACCCTAAATCAATAACCTTTCCTTGCCATATTGCCATACAAGGATTCCCAACTTTGTACTTTCAACCACATACCTGCTAATCCCCAGTGTTCACCATGTCCCTCAAACAACCTCCCCCAGCTCCATAGACTGCCCAACCCACCCTCCACACTCTACCCACCTGTCAAACCTACACCACCCAACCCAATAATATCACTACCCTCCTGTCATGTCCCTTCAATGCCCAACTACACACTTCCACCTTATCATAGATTACACCAGTGTGGGCATTGGCTCACAACCTTCTTCTCCCTTTCTATTACCTGTTAACCTAGTTTCCAGACAATAGCTATCTGAGCCTACTCAATTTGCTTAATTCATGTCAGTGAGGTCATGTAATAATTGTCCTTCAATGACTGGCTTGCTACAATCATCATAAGATCCTCAAGATTCATCTATGTTATCCTGTGTGTTAGCCCTGTATTCCTTTTTACAGCTGAGTAATATTCCATTGTATATATGTACCACATTTTGTTTACCCATTCATGTGTTGATGGGCATTTGGGTTGGTTCCAACTTTTGGCAATAGTGAATGATACTGCTATGAACATTGGTGTGCATATATCTGTTCATTTCCTTACTTTCAATTCTTCTGGGTATATACAAAGCACTGGAATTGCTGGATCATATGGAAGTTTTATAGTTAATTTTTTGAAGAACCACCAAATTGTCCTCCACAATGGCTGGAACATTCCCACCAGCAGTGGATGAGGGTTCCCATTCCTCCACATCCTCTCCAAAACTTGTAGTCCTGTGTTTTTTTAATAGCCACCAGTCTCTGGGTGTACAATGGTATCGCACTGTAGGTTTTATTTGCATTTCCCTAATAGCTAGTGATATTTAACACCTTTTCATGTGCTTTTCAGCCATTTTTGTTTCTTCTGTGGAGATGTGTCTTTTCAAGTCGCTTGCCCATTTTTAAAATGGCGTGTTTTTCATATTATTTTTGAGGTATAGAATTTCTTTTTATATGCTGGATGTTAGGCTCCTACAAATATATTGTTGCCAAATATTTTCTTCCATTGGTTAGGCTGCCTTTTTACTTTCTCAGTAACCTCTTTTGAGGTGCAATTTTTTTTTTTAATTTTGAGGAGATACAATTTATCTATTTTTTCTTTCACTCCTCATTTTTGGGTTTGAAGTTCATGAAAACATTTCCTATTGCAAGGTCCTGTAGATATTTCCTACATTATCTTCCAGAGGTTTTATGGTCTTGGCTCTTATATTTAGAGCTTTGATCCATCTTGACTTGATTTTTGTATAAGGTGTGAGATGGTGTTTCTCTCTCTTTTGGATAAGGGCATCCAGTTCTCCAGGAACCACTTGTTGAAGAGGCCATTTTATCCCAGTTGAGTGGTCTTAGTGGCCTCGTCGAATATCAGATGACTGTATGTTCAAGGATCTATATCAGAAATCTCAATACGGTTCCATTGGTCAGTATGACTATCCATGTGCCAATACCATGCAGTTTTGACAACTGTAGCTTTGTAGTATGCTTTAAAGTCAGGTAGTGTGATTCCTCCAATTTCATTTTTCTTTTTCAATATGTCTTTGGCTATTCAGGGCCTTGTCCCCTTCCAAATATATTTCATAGTTAGTTTTGGCAATTCGGTAAAAAAATGCTGTGTTGATTTTTATTGGGATTGCATTAAATCTGAACATTAGTTTGGATAGGATAGACATCTTAATGATGTTTAGTTTTCCTATCCATGAACAGGGGTACTATTCCATTTATATAAGTCTCCTTTGACTTTCTTTATCACTGTTGTATAGATTTTTTTGTAAAAGTCATTTACATCTTTGATTAAATTTATTCCTAGGTATTTAATAATTTTAGTTACTATTGTAAATGGTACTTTTTTCTTGATTTCCTCCTCATATTGCTCATTATTGATGTAAAGAAATGCTACTGATTTTTGTGCATTGATCTTATAACCTGTGACTTTCCTGAACTAATTTGTAAGTTCTAGAAGCTTTGTTGTAGATTTCTCAGGGCTTTCTATGTATAGGATCACGTCGTCTGCAAATAATGGAATTTTTACTTCTTCCTTTACAATTTGGATGCCTTTTATATCTTTTTCTTGCCTCAGTGCTAGAGCAAGTACTTCTAACACAATATTAAATAAGAATGGTGGTAGTGGGAATCCATATCGTGTACCTGATCTTAGAGAGAAATCTTTTAGGATTTCACCATTGAATATGATGTTAGCTGTGGGTTTTTCATATATACCCTTTATCATGTTCAGAAAGTTTCATTCTGCTCCTATCTTTTGCAGTGTTTTTATCAGTTAATGTTGCTTTGTTTTGTCAAATTCTTTTTCTGCATCTATAGAAATGATCATGTGATTTTTTTCTTTCAATCTGTTTATGTGGTGTATTACATTGATTGATTTCCTTACATTACATTTATTAATTGCATACCAGGCATGAAACCCACTTGGTCATGGTGTATAACTCATTTGATGTGTTTTTGAATAATATTAGCAAGTATTTTCTTGAGGATTTTAGCATCTAGGTTCATTCAAATGATTGGTCCATAATTTTCCTTTCTTGTGGCATTTTTGTTTGGCTTTGGTATTTGGGTAATGTTGGCATCATAGAATGAGTTAGGCAATGGTCCTTCTACTTCTATTTTTGGAAGAATTTCAGCAGGATTAGTATTAGTTCTTTCCAGATTGTTTGGAAGAATTCACCTGTGAAGCTGTCTAATCCTGAGCTCTTAGTTGGAAGATTTTTGATGACTGACTCTATCTCTTTAGTTTTGTTTGGTCTGTTGAGTTCATCAATTTCTTCTTTTGACAAGGTAGGCTGTTTGTGAGTTTCTAAGAATTTGTCCATTTCACCTAATTTATCCTTCTTGTTGGCATATAATTTTTTAAAGTATTCTCTTATGATGCTCTTTATTTTTGTGTCAGTGGTGAAATCCCCTTCCTCATTTCTTATTTTGTGTATTTGCATTTTCTTTCTTTTTCTATTTTTTAGTCTAGGAAAAGGTTCACCAATGTAATTGATCTTCTTAAAGAACCAGCTTTTGGTTTTGTTTATTTCATCTAGTTATTTCTTATTTTCTATTTAATTTATTTCTGCCCTAATCTTTGTTATTTCCTTCTTTCTACTACCTTTGGGGTTAGTTTGTTGTTGTTTTTCTAATTCCTCCAGGTTTGCATAAGATCTTTGATTTTAGCTCTTTTTTCTTTTTTGATATATGCATTTATGGCTATGAATTTCCCTCTAAGTTCAGCTTTTGTTGCATCCCATAGGTTTTGGTATGTTTTGTTGTCATTTTCATTCATTTTGAGGGAGTTACTCATTTCCTTTGAGATTTCTCCTTGACCCAATGATTGTCTGTGAGTGTGTTGTTTAAATTCCATATCTTTGTGCCTAATCCGGTTCTCTGGCCCTTATTGATTTCCAGCTTCATTCTATTGTGGTCAGAGAATTTACTTTGTATAACTTCAATCTTTCTGAATTCATTGAGCATTTTACTGTGGCCTAGCATGTGACCTATCTTGGAGAATGATCAATGTGCACTCTAGAAGAATGTAAATCCTGCTGTATTGGGTTTAGTGTTCTCTATATGTCTATTAGGTTCAGACCTTTTAATGTATTATTCAAAGTCTTTGTTTCATTATTGATTATCTGTCAAGATGGTCTGTCTAATTGTGTATTAAAGTCCCCCACTATAATTGTAGAGGCATCTATTTTTCCACTAATTTTTCCAATGTTTTCCTTATGTATTTTGTGGCACCTCGGTTGGGTGCATAAATGTTTATGATTGTTCTTTCTTCTTGAAAGATGATCACTTTTACTAATATATAGTGTCCATCTTTGTCTCCTACAGTAGTTCTGCATTTAAAGTCTATTTTGTCCCATATTAGTATAGCTACTCCCACCCTTTTTTGGTTATTGTTTGCTTGTATGATTATTTTCCAGCCATTCACTTTCAATCTCCTTGAGTCCCTGGGTCTAAGAAGGGTTTCCTGTATACACCATATAGATAGGTCATATTTCCTTATCCATTCTGCCAATCTGTGTCTCTTGACTGCTGAGTTTAATCCATTAACATTCAGTATTATTACTCAAGGAATTATTTACATTAGCCATATTTTCTTTGGATTTATATATGTCATATGTTGATTTTATTTCTCTTTTTTTGGTAATTTTAGTTGTTCTTACACTCCCCTCCAGCTTTCTCTCTCCTGTTTTTTCCTTTCAACCTGCAGAAATCCCTTTAGTATTTCTTGAAGGATGAGTTTTTTATTGGAATAATTTCTTAATTTGTTTATCTGTGAATATTTTGAACTCTCCTTCATTTTAAATTGCCAGCTTTGCTGGATAAAGAATTCTTGGCTGGAAGTTTTTTCTTTTAGTAACTTAACTATGTCAGGAGGACTTCTTGCCTCCATGGTTTCAGATGAGAAATCAGCAATTAATCTTATTGAGCTTCTCTTTTATATGATGGTTCTCTTTTCTTTTGCTGCTTTGAGTATTTTTTCTTTGTCTTGAGCATTGGACAGTTTGACGAGTATATGTCTTGGAGTAGGCCTGTTGGGATTTATACTGTTTGAAGTGTGCTGTGATTCCTGGACATGTATATCCATCTCCCTCAATAGTTTTGGGAAGTTTTCAGCTATTATTTCCTCCAACACTCCTTCTGTCCCCTTTCCCTTCTCTTCTCCCTTTAGGATGCCTATAATGTGTATGTTTGTGTGTTTTGTGTTGTCATTCAAATCCCTAAGTCCTTGCTGGAATTTTTCTATCTTTTCATCTATCTTTTTTACTATCTGTTTAATTTCAGATGTACTGCCTTCCACATCACTAATTCTTTCCTCAGCCTGTTGAACTCTGCTGTTATGTGCTTCTAGTATATTTTTGATTTCTTGGATTGTGCCATTCATCACCATCATATCTGTTGTACAATTTTTTCAGTACATTCTCCCAGTTTCTTCTTAATATCCTTGATCTCTTCCTTCACTTTATTAAGTTGGTCCATGACATGGACAACTTTGATTATTCTCTCAATGTTCTGTATCTCTTCTTGGTTTTTAGTTTATTCATTGGAATGGGCCATGTATTTTCCTTTTTTCTTATGTTTTTTTAGTTTTTTGTTGCTGTCTGGTCATCTTTTTATCTTGATGGGTTTATTCAGTTGATTAGCTTCACTCTCTACCTTAGGGCTTTATTTAGTTGCTCTTTTTGTGTGTGTGTTAGCTTTTCTCCTTGACACTTTGTTCCTCTTGTTCTATTTCCATGCTCTTGTCTATGTTCCCTTGAATTACAATGATAAGGGACAGAGAAAGTTAAAGAGGTAAGAAATTAAGTAGGATAATAGTAATAATAATAGTGAAAGTTAGAAAAGGAACAGATTAAGGTCTTGGAAAATGAATATTTAACTCATGCAAGCAGTGTAGAGTAATAGGAATAAAAGAGTGGAGTACCAATAATGAAATGGGAAACTGAATAAAAAAAATATATAGAATGAATTAAAAGGCCAGAATGATGAGGAAAGAGTGAGAGAGAAAATAAAAGATAGAAAGAAAAAAGTTAAGAAAAGAAATAAAATAGAATAGACAATATAGAAATAAAAATCAGAAAAATTGAGGACTAAACAAAGAGAGGTGGAATGTAAGAACAACAGAAAGCAGAAGATAGAACAATGAAGGAAGGAAAAGAAATAGTGTTGGTATATAAAGTCGGTATACACAGAAAAGTGAAACCAAGGAAGAGGAAAAACAGCAAACAAGAAACAAGCCAGCAACACCTAATTAAGAAAAAAAGAAAAGAAAAAAATGGGGAGGACGAAAGAAAAAAGAAAAACAAAAGCACACAAAACAAACACACAAGTAAGCAGTCAAATACAAACTAAGGAAAAGCCACCATCCCTCTTAGGCCATTGAGGAGCGTCTCAGGCTGCTGGTGTTCATCAATCAATTACCCTGCAGCCTGCTGTCTGTAGATTTTGAAGTGGGTTTTAGTGAGTAAACTAAGTTAAATTTTTTAAAAAGTAACTTTTTAAAGGAAAAAAGAGACCCAAGAGATGCTAATACAAAAATAATCTCTATGTTCTCCCTGTCCTAAAATATCAGCTGGATGTTTGATATACTGGTAGACCACTGCTCTAAGAGAAGCCAGTAATTGAACTATGGACTTCATATATTCAAGGAGGAATGTCCTTCACTGATCTAACTTTTCTCATTTGGTCTGTTAGATATTCAGGAAGTTGTCCAGTAATTTTCCCTCAGGCAGGTTTGTCTCTTTGCAGTTGGGTAGATCCCTGCTTATTAGAAGTCTTTCTATCTCTGCCCCTTTTCTATTCTTATTGCTTTATCTCCCAGGGCAACATGATGCAATAGCCTGTGTGAGCAGATAACCCCCTCACCTCTCCTGGTCAGGTTGATTTCCATTCTGAAATTCAAATGGGACCTGGTGACTGTACTCATCACAGAAAAATGACTCTCTACCCATTTCCAGGCCACTCCATTCTTCCAGGGGACCCTAAATAGGCTCTTGGAAGCATATTAAACACTTCCTGCTGCCCACCTCCCTTAGGGGGGTTGAACTTTTGATAGTTTTCAGCACAGGACCAGTCAATTGCCTGATGCTGCACCCTTCTAAGCCAAGTTTCTCTATCCCATGGTGGTTAAGTAAATCAGGCTTCCTCAGCAGATTTGTCTCTCCCCTCTTCCTGGTGCCATCTTGAGTTGGCTGGTATACACCCCAAAGCTCAAATGGGGTCCAGGCAACCAAACCCACAGTATGGAAACCCCTCTCCACCCCTCGCCATAACCCTCCCACTCTCAGAGAATGCTCCTTCCCACTGGGTGGCCAGCAGAATCAGAGCTCACAGTGGCTTCCTGCCCCAAGGGTGGGTCTTAGCCATCTTCAGTTTCCAGCCACAGAATGAGAAACTCAGGGTTTTACCTTTAGGAATCTATCCCCCTGTCCAGCTCCCTCTATATTGATGCCCCAAAGCCTCCCTCTCTGTGGGTTCCCAAAGCAGCCCACTCAGGCAGGATCTTACCCCCACTCACCTATCCCTTGTGAAAGAGATGTTGAGTGCCCTTTTAAACTGATGCCATCTTGCCACTTCCTTCTCACTATCTTCTTACCCTTCTGTGGTCCCAATGAAATAGATCACTTTGTCTGTTATGTGTATCCTATGCTGAAATTGGCCTCTAATGATACATACAAATTTGGTATCTTGATAATTGTCAATTCATGTGTGATTGTTTTGGTTAGTTTTGTGATTTTGATAGTATCTTATTTCCTGATATAAACACCATCAGGATTTATCCTGCCAAAAGCTATAGCAAATCTCTTTCCACTTGCAGTTCTCACATAACAGTTATGATGTTATTTTTTGCACCTATTGTCTTCATTTACGTTAGACAAGCCATAACTTTTCCAGAAGATAAAGTGTTTTCTCTTTTCTACACCATCATTATTCCCATATTCAACCTTCTGGGTTACACTGAGTAATTTGGAGATGAAGAATGCCTTGAGGAAAGTATGGTGCCTTCGTTTCTTTATCAAATGAAGTAGTTTATTTGAAAGCCATTGCTGAATTTCATTCTAAGTATTGATAAATAGGTATTTGCTTAACACAGAGCCCTAAAACAGATCTGGAATGAAAGATAAATTTTATTCAAGGGTATGCAAAAGCCAACCTCAAATTATAGATCTGTCTTCAACTCTTGCCAAGACCTCTTTTTGATTAGGCATATTTGATGTATTTTCTCATGGTAAGTTTTCCTTCACTGTCTTCATCTACCTCAAATCTGTCTTACTTTTACTATTCATTCAGAGAGTACAAGGAAGTGTTTTCTCTGTCCCTATTGTAATTCGTTTGACAATATCCAACTGGAAGCCCTCTGATACAGGAGAAATGATGTTTTTAGACTTCCAGGTCCAGTAACGCAAAGCAGAGCTTAGAAATGCAGATTTTCCAGCTGAGGCCAATAGATAAATGAGTCACACATTTAACCACCTTGGCAATTCAGTATTCTTAAACATTATTCTATACAATTTGAAGTTCCTAATAAAACAGAAACATCTGTCTGTTTACACTGATCAAGATGCTTCTATAAAGATATTCTCATCCTCTACCACAAAATGAGAAAAATATCCCCCAAATCTTGGTATATGACTGTATTAGTTAGGGTACCTCAGGGAAATAGAATCAATAGGAGATATCTATAAATAGTATGGGATTTTATAAAATTCTCTCATGTGACCGTGGAGATACACAAGTCCAGTTTCCACAGGTAGGCTGCAAATCAGGGGCACCAATGAAACTCCAATGAAGGTCTTTGATGAGTTTCTGGAATACACAGGCTGTCCAAAGACAAGCTGGGAAATTCTCTCTGAATGCTAAAATCACTTCCCCGTTTAAGGCATTCAATTGATTGGATAAAACGTCACTCATTGCTGAAGGCAAACTCCCTGGTTGATCATAGATGCAATTGGCCATCTATGCAGTAAACTTACTGATAGCTAAATTCCATAAATGGTTTTGTATTACTGTTAGTCTAGTGCTTGCTTGACCAAACAATTGGGTGCAATTACCTTGCACAGTTGACATATTAGCCTCACCATCACAATGACTCTAAATAATGTTGATTAAAAAGTTAATTTCTCTTCTAGATCAGATTACAATCACAAATGAATTATGTGTAACATAAACATTAGATTGTAAAATTAACAATCAAAAACATCTCATAAAATAAATACAATTTATTAGTTCATATATATATATATAAATATAAATTAACAATCAAGGAAATTATGAATTGCTACGACAGGTCTTATTACTGTAATTGGTTATCAGATTCATTTATATTTTTATTTCTTCCAGTTTATACTTCACTTTCCCTTTGCTCTCAGGCTGACATCTGTTTCTCATTCATTATCTAGTTTTCCTATTTTTGATCCATTATCTAATATTCTTGAGTTTCTAAATCCTCAATGGCCTCATATTTAAGATCCATTATTTTTTATTACCTCTTACTAATTGTTTTGTAAATTTTAGGAGATCCATAGAGAATCCCTTAAGTTGCAGATATTGGCCATCTACCCCCATTGTGTTGAAAGAAATATATTTACCCTAGTCATCAGTACCAATTAATATATCCCCCCATTTTTTATTGATTCAGTAGGACACTGAGGAGCCTCAAATGTCCAGGTGGCCTTATCACTTATCAATTCAATAAAATCATTTCTGATTTCCTCTATAAAAGCATAATATTTTTTAACTATGACTTTGACCCAGCTGGGCTGAAAATGAAGAATCTGTAACATAAAGACTGGATTACAAAATTAACTACTAAAAATTTATTATTTGAAATAATAGAGAACATTTAATAATATGTATATATACATAAGTATATATGTGTGTATACACAAACATAAACATACATGTATACATATATAAAACTATAAGTAAAGAAAAATATGAATTGTTACAAAAGTCCTTGCTGCTGCAATTGGTCATGAAACTTTAGCTAATCTTTATAGCTTACATTATTTATTACTTTATTTTTTAATTATCCTTTGTATTTGTCTTGATAATTTTAATATATGCCTTAGAGAAGTCAATAGATAGAGGATATTGTTCATCTCTGTACTCATTGTGATGCATCCACCAGATTTCCTCTGCTCATCAGTATCAATCAATATAGCCATTTAATTGTCTGTTTGTTTAATAGAGATGTGAGGAGCCCAAAATTTCAGGGTGGTATTTTCAATTTCTAATTCAACAAAATAACTGCTGTGCTCCCTGTCGAAACATAAAATCTTTGTAACTTAGACCTCAAAAGTAGTTGACCTGAAAATGGTGGGTGAGGAGGCAAATATTTGCTAAGTGGGTTTTAAATCTAATAGTAAAAGGAGCTACTTGCACTTTCTTCCCTTGATACCGATAGTCGTTTGTTCTGGCTATGGAGAAACATTATATATTGGTCATTACATTCATAATGATAATGCCCAAGACTTTCAAAGTGATTTAGTTGAATTGGTACTTTAATGTTCAGTAAGATATTCCACCATTCTATGATACTATCTACAACAAAATAATGTGTTCATGATCAGACAAGTGAATTCCTTGTAGTTGCGTGCACTGCCATATTTATTTTTACTATGATATAAGTTACTTGATAAAACACAATGTTATATGTGTAATATGATGAATAAAGCATTCCATAAATTGATGGAATGTGCAATTATACCTTGCATCTGGCCAAACCATCTGAAAAGGACATCCAGAAAACTGGATTTTTGTAATGGGAGTGGGATGACTGTTTAAAGATTCAGAGAGCCATCAAAATTACCAAGGCTGGAATAGCCAAGAGACCAGAAAATAATAATATATGCATAGATGATGCTGATATTCAATTCTCTCTTGTCCTAGAGTCATGGGATGATTTTCAAACATCAGCCAACAGATGGATAGATTAAATATAACATGTATTTGCAAGAATTAACTACAATTAGAAGACTCATACATTATTGGTGCAATGTAAATCAATGTAACCAAACAACATACTTTAGAAAATAATTGATGAAAATTGACCATACCATGTTCTCATGCCTGAGAAATCCAATTCTAGATATACACACTACAGAAATGTTTATAAAAGTTCAACAAAAGAGATAGACTTCAGAGAGCATTGACTGAATCGTCCCAAACTTCCTCTTTTATGCTTTTTTTTCTTATTGGTACCAGGACCAGGGATCAAACCCAAGACCTCGTATGTGAGAAGCTGGCACTCAACCACTGAGCCACATCAACTCCTCTAGCACCATGCTTTTAATAACTCAAATGTAGAATGAATAAATAAATGGTGGTATATTCATACAATAAAATACCAACAATGATATTTAGGAATTATTGCTGCCCATGATATTGAAAAGTGTCACAATCTCACAATTATAACAATGCAGAAAAAAAGACAGAATGAAAGAGTAAATATTCTACAATTACATATATATGAAGTTTAAAATAAGTAAAAATAATCTATGTTATTAGATGTCAGAATAGCAGTTACTTTTGATGACTAGAGGAAGGAATCTTCAGTGTTTCATCAAATGTTCTATCTCTTAATCTATGTGGTGGCAATTTGGGCATGTACGTGTTGTAAAAATTCACTCCAACCACCTTATTATTATGTAGTTTTCTATATGTGAATTAAATTTCAATGAAAGTCCTTTAAAATAAAATGAGTTCAGGAATTACTCAATGAATGCAATATTGGATGAATATTTATAACTCTAAATGGCTATAACAGAAATATCAGAGGTTCAAAATTAATAAGCTAAGCCTCCAAATAAGAAACTTGAAAATAAATAGAATACAAATAAATGAAAGAGTAATAATACAAAAATGAATGAAAAAATAAAAAAGAAACATGTAATCTAAAATATGAACACCTTGAGAAGTTTATTATGTGTATACAATTTCTTATAGATAATTCCTTACCACAATATTCTCTGAAAACCACTCTTTCCTTTAAGTTTGAAAGGAAATTAAACTAATATAAGACTATTTATAAAACTTATTGATCTTCCTTAGTGTCAATATTTATATTCTGGATTGCATTTACATGCTTGATTATGAAGTCATACACTAGATTCTATTGGGATTTAACACAATATAAAATCATATACCATATAATTTTCAAAACCTTTGAAAACTCTGTATCCACAAACACATGTTGACCAATGTATATCATGTAAAATACTAAGAAATAGTATTTGAGAAGCCAATTATGGTTAATATAAACACTATTTAAAATTTATTAAAAAATTAAAAATTAAATACATAACAATAGTTATTCAAGAACTCAAAGAAAATCTAAAAGTTTCTGTAAACATTTAAAATAAGATTAAATAGTTTTAAAAATATAAAACACCAGATATATAAATTTTTAGCAGTTTTTACTAAATATTGAAGGAACATATCATTCTGATCCTCTAAACTCATTCAACAAATAAAGAAAAAATGTTTTTTAAATTAACTTTATAAAACATTATAACCATAATATCAAAGCCAAACAAGAAAGGGACTGTAGTACAATCTCATTCACAAATGTAGATATAAATCTCAAACAAAATACTCATAAAATGAACAAAGTGAATTCACCTATACATGACTGATAAATGTTTACCAAACATAGATCCTTCTACTTCAGAGATTCACATGCTAATGAAGAAAAAAATCTGTTTCTATCTCAAAAAAAATTTACAAATGGGGTAGAAATTCTTAGCAGAAAAACATATAAGAATATTTCTTACATCTGATGCATGTTATCTAAAAAAAAGAAAAAAAAACTTACAGTGAATATATTCAATGTTGAGAAGGTAAAACACATTTCACTTAATCAAGAACAAGTCAAGGATAGCTATTGTCACCCTTTTTATTCAATGTTGTTCTGGAGATTCTGGCAGCATATTATGAAAAGCAGAAATGTTTTATAAAATCCAAGAATTGCAAAGGAAATTATACAAGTGTTATTCAAAATTGATGTGAATATCTACATAGAAAAATAAGCTGTGACTCTATCAAAAGATTTATGAAGTAACTATTTAAAGTTTTAAAAATAGGATTAATATAACAAAAAATCATCCACCCTCAGAACCAAAGTTGCATTAATTAGGAGGCATCATAAGCAAATCCACTGCAAGAGGTCCTTCAACAAAGGGAATTTGGTCTGGAGCCTTCCTTACCATACAGAGACAAATCTGTGCATAACCAATCAAACCACACAAAGCTAACCTTCCCCATAGCAATGCCCACGTATTATCCCAATAAAATCTCCCTTAGCCTTCAAGTCAGAGAGACATATTTGAACCTTGAGTGTTACCTCCTGTCTCCTTGATGATTGATTTTGCAATAAAGCTCTTTCTTTTCTCAAAAGCCAAAGTCATGAAATTTACTCTTGTGTGGATAGGGCAGTAAGTGTTTGCTTGACAACAGTTTCTATAAATGAGCAGTCAACAGAAAATATCTTTACAAAATACAATGTATGACAGAAAACAAAAATGTAAAGTACTCAGAAGAGAGTGTCACAGTGTATATACAAAATAATAAACTTTTTTAAATACATGAGAGTGACTCAAGAAAATAGGGAGCTGCTGTACTTTATTCTTAGATAAGGAGATATTATATTGAATAGAAGACACTTTTTTCATGAGTCAGCATAAATATTCAGTGCAATTATATTTAAGATCAGAGAAATATTTCTCAGGGAACTCACTGAGTTTATTGTAAATATATGTGGAATATCAAAGTGCATTAAAGCCATGACAAACCAGATGGATAAAGAGAAGGGAGGGAGACTGGTCCTCACAAATATCATCATTTATTATATAATATATGAGCAAAACAATGTAATATTAGCACAGGGATAGAAAAATTTAGTCCAGTATAACAAAAATAGCTCAGGAAAATAATCATGCATGATCATGATATATGTCACAAGAGAATTGATGTTTAGTGGTGGGATAATGACCAATAATAAATAAATTATTCATGCTGGGACAAGACATTTTCTATATAGGAAAGGAAAAAAAAGAAATTTAGTCTCATCTCACACCATATAACAATTCATTTCCCAATAGATTATGTTTTTAAAGATAAATGGAAAACTTACTTTTTTGAAAAAAACTATAACTGAATACATTTATCCTGTTATTATTGTGAAGGAATCTTTAAATGAAACAAAAGATAACCATAAAAATGGAAATTTTAATGTGTCAAATTAAGAACTTTGGTTATTTAAAAAATCATCCTAAAGTGAAGGGAAAAATACATAAACTGGAAGCTTATGACTTACTAAGGATTGATATTGAAAGTGTATAAACACTCCCAATGAGATAAAAGGTAAACAACCATTTGGAAAAAAATGGCCAAAGATGAAAACAGACTTTCAACAGGAAAGAAAATCCAAATCACCTGTAAACATCTGAAAAGATGATTAATAATCATAGAAATAAATATTCAAATCACAATCTAATAAGATTTAACTTTTACTAGTCTGGCAAAATTGAAAGGTATAAAAACTACATGGTGGCAAAGATATGAGATGATGGAAACTTTCATGTATTGCTCATCAGAGTGTTAATTTTACCACCTGATTGGAGACGTATTAAATATTAAATTGAATGTATGCATTTCCTATGACTGAGCAACTCAAATACTATTTATATACATCAATAGATATTCTTAAAGATTTCCACTGAGATAATTTCAATAATGTTCTGAGTAGCCTTTTTTGTATTAACAAAAATAAATAATAAAAATAAAGAAAGGAAAGAAAATGGGAGACAAATAAATTGTTCAATAATAGAAGAATCGATATATAAATTGTTTATTATTCATACAAAGAAATACAACAGGAGAGGCAAGATGGCATCAGTTTGGGAGGGCACTCACTGACTAGCTCTCTGAGGATGACTGATTGGGGATGGGGTCCTGCCTGGGGGTCTGTGCTGTGGGCATACGGAGCAAGAGGCTTGGGACATCTATCTGGAGGCAGCTCGGTGGCGTGGATTGCTTGGTAGAAATTCGTGAGTTTTAACCCTGCCCATGGAGGTTAACACAGTTGGCTGAGCCCCACACTTAGGGGAAAAGGTTGGTTTGAGCTGCAACTCCTGGCAGCAACCCGGTGAGAGGCAGCATTCTCCGAGAGTGGGAGAATTCTGGTGGAGGGTAGAGAAGGCTTTCCTTTCTGTGTGTTTTGCTGCATGGAAACCCTTGCAGCTTTGGGGGACAAAATAGCTGGCTTGAAGCAGGACCAGGTTGAGGGGAGTGGCGAATCTGCTGAGGAAGGTTGATTTACCTAGCTACCCAGGGATATGCCCCAACCACTGACAGCAACCTGGTGAAAGGGAGCATTCTCTGAGAGGGGGAAGGTTCTGACAGAAGGTGGAGAGGGGTTTCCTTTATTTCAATTTGGCTGTCTGGACCTCCTCATAGCTTTGGGGAGCAGATAAGCTGGCTTGAAGCAGCACCAGGCTGAGGAGAGAGGAGACTCTACTGAGGAAGCCTGATTTACCCAGCAGCCTGGTGACACTGAGGATTGGCTCCAGAGGGGGTGAAGTCTGCCATTTTTATCATTCTGAACTGACTAGCATCAGAGTTTCAGCTCCCCTGGGGAAGCCAGGAAATGGGAAGTGTTTGATTAGTTTCCACAAGCCTAGTTAGGGTCCCCTCAGGGAAGGGGGTAGTCTAGAAGAGGACATATTTTGGTCCCTTATTTCA
>JAQZBX010049829.1:0-12706 GCA_029593785.1 Cabassous unicinctus
AAAAAAAAAAAAAAAAAAGAGGGAAAAACAGCACAGGAGGCTGAAGGGCATTGTTCTGGAGAGAGCCAGACAGAGATAAATTGCCCAAGAGAAAACCATGAGTTGCTTAGCCCTGTGGCTGGAAGGACAGGTAAGCCCCACGTGGACCCCCTGGCTCTCACCAGCCAGCTGAGTGGAAGGGAGCATTCCCTGGGAGGAAGAGGGTCTGGCAAAGGATGGAGAGTGGTTTCTTTCCATGAGTTTGGCCACCTGAGCCCTCTTTGAATCTTAGAGAGGATACCAGCCAGCACTGAGGTGGCCCCGGGGAGAGGGGAGTGGGGAATCTGCTCAGATAGACTGTCACACCCTGCGGCCCTGGGAAAGAAGAACTTGGTCAGGGAGGGAGCAGAGACAGGCACCCAGCCTGGCCCCTGAAAACTGTTAAAAGCCCAAGTCACCTAAGGGAAACGGGGGCAGGAAGGGCCCCATAAGCTTTCAAAAGCCTACTTAGTCTATAGAGCTGCAGTAGTAAAGTGGGGGAATTCCTGCCTTGCATGTAGGTCACTGGTTTGAGTCCTGATCCAGGGAGATATAAGGCATGCAGCTAGCATCTTATAATAAGGAACTTATAAAACTGAGTTTCTACTGTTTTGTTTAAGGTTATTTTTCTTTCTTTCTTTTTCCTTTATTTTATTTGCTAAAACTGGATATATCACCTGTGGAGGGCAGGGTGCAGGGTGATTAATTGATGAGCACCAGCAGCCTGAGAAGGTCCCTAGGGGCCTAGGACGGAAGCTGTCTTTCCTGGGTTATTTCTTTGTTGCTGTTTGTTTCTTCTTTGTTGTTTTCCTTTTCTTTTTTTCCTTTTTATTCTTTTACTTATTTTTTTCAACCTAATTTATTTCTCTTCTTTCCTTCATTTTTCTGTCTTCTGACTTCTGTTGTTTTTCTTCCATTC
Source organism: Cabassous unicinctus (assembly GCA_029593785.1). Lineage (NCBI taxonomy): Eukaryota > Metazoa > Chordata > Mammalia > Cingulata > Chlamyphoridae > Cabassous > Cabassous unicinctus. Next base: position 938 of record JAQZBX010049829.1, read on the forward strand.
CACCACTTCTTCTTTGGTCTTCATTTTTTCTTTTTCTTTCTCTCTCCTTTTATTTATTTATTTTTCCTTCTTTTCTTTCCTTCTATTTTCTTATCTGTCTGGCCTTTTAATTCATTTGATTTTTTTTTCTATTTTCTTTCCTGTTTTATTATTTTCTACTCATCTGTCCAGCCTTTTAATTCAATCTTTTTCTCTATTTTGTTTCTTATTTTATTTATTTTCTATTCCACCTCTTTTTATTTTTTATTTTTTTAAGATTTATTTTATTTATTTATCCCCTCTTGCTCATTGTTTGTGCTCGCTGTCTGCTCTCTGTGTCTATTTGTTGTGTGTTCTCTGTGTCTGCTTGTCTTCTCTCTAGGAGGCACTAGGAACTGAACCTGAGATCTCCCATATGGGAGAGTGGTACTCAGTTGCTTGAGCCACCTCCACTTCCTGCTTTGTTGTCTCTCTCATTGTGTTTCCTCTTTGTGTCTCCTTATTGGGTCAGCTTGCCATGTCGGCCTGCTGTCTTGCTCAACTTCTCCAAGAGGCACTGGGAACCGAACCTGGGACCTCCCATGTGGTAGGTGGGAGTTCAATCGCTTCAACCACAACCGCTTCCCTTGTTTTATACTTATTCCTTTGTATTTTTTTATTTTTTTACTTGTATTACTTAGTTTCCTAGCTCTTCCATGGTTTCTCTTCTACCTTTTTTGTATTATTATTGCTATTATTCTTTTTCTTTTCTTATCTCTTTCCTTTTCTCTGGTCCTAATATTTTTTTCAAGGGAACACAGACAACTGCAAGGATATAGAATAAGAAGAACCAAGTATCAAAAATTAACCTTACCACACACAAAGAAACAACAAAATAAAACCCTAAAGTAGAAGGAGAAGCTAACCAACCAAATAAGCCCATCAAGATAAACAGATACCTAGACATCAACAAAAACTTATAAGCCATACTAAGAAACAGGAAGGCATGGTTCAGTCAAAAGAACAAACTAAAAAACAGGAGGAGATGCAGAATTTGGAACTAATCAAGGATGTCCAAACAAATATCATGAATCAATTTAATGAAGTGAAGGAAGAGATAAAGGATATTAAGAAGACACTGGGGGAACATACTGATGAAATTGTAAACATACATAAAAAGATAATGGACCTGATGGTAACGAATGGCACAATGCAAGAAATAAAAAATACACTGGAAGCAAATAACAGCAGATTTGAACAGACAGAGGAAACAATCAGAGATGTTGAAAACAGTACATCTGAAATCAGACAGACAGTAGAATAGAGATAAAAAGGTAGAAAAAATTCAGCAGGGACTTAGGGATTTGAATGACAACACAAAACGCACAAACATACACATTATAGGCATCCCAGAGGAAGAAGAGAAGGAAAGGAGGCAGAAGGAGTGTTAGAGGAAATAATGGCTGAAAATCTCCCAATGCTTTTGAAGGACATGGACATACATGTCCAGGAAGTACAGTGTACCCCAAATGATATAAATCCTAACAGGCCTACCCCAAGATATATACTTATCAAATTGTCTAATGCTCAAAACAAAGAGAGAATACCGAAGCAGCAAGAGAAAAGAGATCCATCACATACAAGGGAAGCTCAATAAGATCAAGTGCTGAGTTCCCATCTGAAACCATGGAGGCAAGAAGGCAGTAGTATGACATAGTTAAGGTGCTAAAAGAAAAAACTGTCAGCCAAGAATTCTGTATCTGGAAAAGCTGGCATTCAAAAATGAGGGAGACATGAGCAGGTAAGCCACCAAGGCCTCGCGAGCGGGTGAGCCACCGGGCCCTGCGCATGGGTGAGACCGCAGGCCCTGCTGAGCCATGCAGTAAGATGATGACGTAACAGGAGAGTGACACAAGGGAAAGCCAACACGAGATGTGCTGAAAAACCAGGAACTAAGGTGGCACAGGCAGTAGGACACCTCTCTCTCACATTGGAAGTTCCAAGGATCAAATCCTGGTGAAGACAGGAGGAAAAGGATGAGAAGAGAGGACAGGAAATGGAACAGAGAGTTGCCCACTGAATGGATACAAAAACAGCAAAAATGGGCGGGGGGGTGTAAAAATGGATAAAAGTAAATAAATCAATCAATAAATCTTTTTTTTTTTAAGTATAGGGAAGTAAGATTTGGACTATAGTTAGTAGTAATACTTTGACGATGCTCTTTCATTATTTGTCAACAAATGTTTCACAATAATGCAAAGTATTTGTGGTGGGGTGATGTATGGGAGCCCTGTATGATGTTATGCATGCTTGCTTTGTAAGTTCGCGATGTTTACTAGACATTTATTGTTTATGTATGTTCATGTATGAATGATATACTTCAATAAATTGCTTTTAAAATGGAAAAAAGAATGGGGGAGAGTTCAAAATATTCACAGATAAACAGAAATTAAGAGAGTTTGTCAACAAGAAATCTGCCCTTCAAGAAATACTGAAGGGAGATCTGCAGGTTGAAAGGAAAAAACAGGAGATTACTGGTAAGAATAACTAAAAAGATAAAAAGAGAAATAAAAACAACAAATGGCATATATAAACCTAAAGAAAATATGGCAAATGTAAGTAATTTCTTGACAGTAATAACACTGAATGTCAATGGCTTAAACTCCAATCAAAAGACACATATTGACAGAATGGATAAGGAAATATGTCCCATCTATATGCTATCCACAAGAAACTCACCTTAGACACAGGGACACAAAGAGTCTGAAAGTGAATGGTTGGAAAACAATTTTACATGCAAACAATAATCAGAAAAGGGCAGGAGGAGCTATACTAATATCAGACAGATTAGACTTTAAATGCAAAACTATTGTAAGAGACAAAGAAGGACACTATATATTAATAAAAGGGGTACTCTACCAAGAAGAAAGAACAATCATAAACAGTTATGCACCTAACCAGGGCGCCTCGGAATACATGAGGCAAACGTTGGAAAAACTAAGTGGAGAAATAGATGCCTCTACAATTTTAATGGGGGACTTTAATACCATTATCACCATTAGAAAGAACATCTCGACAGAGGATCAATAAAGAAACAGAGACCTTGAATAATACATTAGAGGATCTGGACCTAATAGATATATACAGAAATATATACACAATGGGATATACATTCTTCTCGACTGCACATGGATCATTCTCCAGGATAGACCACATGCTAGGCCACAAAACAACTCTCAACAAATTCAGAAAGACTGCAATTATACAAAGTAATTTCTCTGACCACAATGGAATGAAGCTGGAAATCAGTAAGGGGCAGAGAAGCAGATTAGGCACAAAGATATGGAAGCTCAAAAACACACACTCAGAAAATCAGTGAGTCAAGGAGGAAACTGCAAAAGAAATCAGTAACTACCATGAAACGAATGAAAAATAGCCATAAACGCCAACATTAAAAAAGAAGAGCTAAAATCAAAGACCTAACTGAACACCTGGAGAAATTAGAAAAAGAACAACAAACTAATCTCAAAGCAAGTGGAAAGAAGGAAATAACAACGATTAGAACAGAGTTAAATGAAATTGAAAATAAGAAAGCTCTAGAAAAAATAAACAAAACCAAAAGCTGGTTCTTTGAGAAGATTAATAAAATTGACAAACCCTTAGCAAAACTAACAAAGAAAAAATGAGAGGAAATGCAAATACATAAAATAAGAAATGAGGAAGGGGATATCACCACTGACCCCACAGAAATAAAGAGTATCATAAGAGGATACTTTGAAAAATTGTATGCCAACAAGATGGATAATTTAGAGGAAATGGACAAATTCCTAGAAACACACAAGCAGCCTACATTGACGAAAGAAGAAAATGATAAACTCAACAGATCAATCACAAGTAATAAGATTGAATTAATCATCAAAAACCTCCCAACTAAGAAGAGCCCAGGACCAGACGGCTTCACAGGTGAATTCTACCAAACATTCTGGAAAGAACTAATACCAATCCTGCTTAAAGTGGAGGAAACATTGCCTAACTCATTCTATGATGCCAATATCACCCTAATACCAAAGCCAAACAAATACACTACAAGAAATGAAAACTAGAGACCAATCTCTCTAATGAAACTAGATGCTAAAATCCTCAACAAAATACTTAGTAATCGCATTCAAAATATATCAAATGAATTAAACACCATGACCAAGTGGGTTTCATGCCTGGTATGCAAGGATGGCTCAACATAAGAAAATCAATCAATGTAATACACCACATAAACAGATAGAAAGAAAAAAATCACATGATAATCTCTATAGGTGAAGAAAATGCATTAGAAAAAATACAGCATCCTTTCCTGATAAAAACACTTCAAAAGATAGGAAAAGAATGAAACTTCCTCAACATGAAAAAGGGTATATATGAAAATCCCACAGATAACATCATATTCAATGGTGAAATCCTAAAAGCTTTCCCTCTAAGATCTAGAACAAGACAAGGATGCCCACTGTCACTGCTCTTATTTAACATTGTGTTAGAAGTACTTGCTCAAGCACTCAGGCAAGAAAAAGATATAAAAGGCATCCAAATTGGAAAGGAAGAAGTAAAAATTTCACTATTTCCAGACGACAAGATCCTATACCTCAAAAGCCCTAAGAAATCTACAACAAAGCTTCCAGAGATTATAAACGAGTTCAGTAAAGTGGCATGTTATAAGATTAATGTGCAAAAATCAGCAGCAATTCTGTACGCCAATAATGAGCAATCTGAGGGGGAAATTAAGAAAAAATCCCATTTACAATAGCAACTAAAAGAATCAAATACCTAGGAATAAATTTAACTAAAGACATAAACAACTTGTATGCAGAAAACAACACAACACTGTTAAAGAAAATCAAAGAAGACTTAAATAAATGCAAGAATATTCCCTGTTCATGGATAGGAAGACTAAATATAATTAAGATGTCTCTACTACCCAAACTGATTTACAGATTTAACTCAATCCCAATAAAAATTAGAACAACATTTTTCACTGAATTGGAAAAGCTAACTATGAAATTTATTTGGAAGGGCAAGGGGCCCAAAATAGCTAAAGACATATTGGAAAAAAAAAAAAAAAATGAAATTGCAGGAATCACACTACTTGACTTTAAAACATACTACAAAGCTACGGTGGACAAAACTGCATGGTATTGGCACAAGGATAGACATACCGACCAATGGAATCGAATCAAGAGTTTTGATATAGATCCTTGCAAATACAGTCAACTGATATTCGACAAGACCACCAAGACCACTCAACTGGGAAAGAATGACCTCTTCAACAAATGGTGCTTGGAGAACTGGATATCCATATCCAAAAAAATGAGAGAGGAACACCATCTCACACCTTATACAAAAATTAACTCAAGATGGATCAAAGATCTAAATATAAGAGCCAAGACCATAATGTTTTGGAAGATAATGTAAGGAAAGCATTTACAGGAAATGGTTTCATGAAATTTATACCCAAAGCACAAGCAATGAAAGAAAAAATAGATAAATGGGACCTCCTCAAAATTAAAAACTTTTGCACCTCAAAGGAGTTTGTCAAGTAAGTGAAAAGGCAGCCTACTCAATGGGAGAAAATATTTGGTAATCTGATAGGGGTCTAATATCCAGCATATATAATGAAATCCTACACCTCAAAAATAAAAAGACAAACAACCCATTTTAAAAAATGGGCAAGTGATTTGAATATACTTCTCCAAAGAAGAAATACAAATGGCAAAGAAGCACATGAAACAATGCTTAACATCATTAGCTACTGGAGAAATGCAAATCAAAACTACAATGAGATATCATCTTTCACCCATTAGATTGGCGGCAGTTTGATGTAATTAAGAATTCCAAAAATATATATATTAGATTATGCTTGTAAACTGGTCTGCTAATCTGGGCACGATTAAGTTATGATTAGGGCATCAACTGGGCCACATCAGTAGGGCACTAAGCCCCATCCCTTGGTGGGTGGGAGAATCAAATATAAAAGGCAAGGCAAAAGACAGAGAGAGCAGTTTTGATGTTGGAGTTTTGATATTGGAGAGAAGGCCCCGGGATAGAGACGAGCCATTCACCTGAGAGTTCACAGCTGGCCTTGTGGAGAGAAGCAAAGCCTAGAGAGCCTAATAGTCTACAGCTAACCTTGTGGAGGAAACAGAGGAGCTAAGCCCAGAGAGAAACACAGCCCCTGGAAGAGAGGAACCGAAGAAGCCTGAACTGTAGCAAATGTCAGCAGCTGTCTTGCTTCAACACGTGGCAATGGACTTTGGTGAGGGAAGAAACTTATATTTTATGGCCTGGTAACTGTGGACTTCCACCCCAAATAAATACCCTTTATAAAAACCAACCGATTATTGGTATTTTGCATCAGCACCCCTTTGGCTAACTAATACAGCAGCTATCAAAAAAACAGAGGACTACAAGTGTTGGAGAGGATATGGAGTAATGAAAACCCTTATCCACTGCTGGTGGGAATGTAGAATGGTGCAGCCAGTGTGGAGGACAGTTTGGAGGTTCCTCAGGAAGCTAACTATAGAACTGCCATATGATCCAGCAATCCCACTGCTAGGGATATACCCAGGAGAACTGAAAGCAGGGGCATGAACAGATATATGCAGACCAATGTTCATAGTGGCATTATTCACTATTGCCAAAAGTTGGGAACAAGCCAAATGTCCATCAACAGATGAATGGATAAACAAATTGTGGTATATACACAAAATGGAATATTACTCAGTTGTTAGAAGGAATGCAGTATTAACACATGGGATAACATGGATGACTCTTGAAGACCTTATGTTCAGTGAAGCAAGCCAGGCACTGAAGGACAAATATTACATGATCTCACTGATATGAATTAAACAAATTGAACAAACTCAAAGAGTCTGGAAGACAGGTTTATAGGAGACAGAAAGGAAGAAGAAGGTTGTAAGCCAATGCCCATATGAGCAAAATCTGTGATAAGGTAGAAGGGTGTAGTGCAGTGGATGGGCATGACAATGGTGCAGTGATGCTATTGGGTTGGGCGGTAGGGTGGGAAGGGTGGGTTGGACTGTCCATGGAACTGGGGGAAGGGTTGGGGGAGGGAGTGGGTAAACTCTGGGGATTTGCAGGTATGTGGTTGAAACTACAATGTTGGGAATATAATATAATTAGTACTAGAGTTAGTAGGTATACATCCAAGAGACTTAAATCTTTGGGCTGTCCCTGTGCCAGCTGGGCCCTGAATCTCTGATCAGAGTTGCAACACCTACTCTCCAGTTCATTGGTCTCACCCAGGACAACTAACATGGAGGTGATGGTGGACAACTACCATACCAAGGAGCCAAGAGAGTCTAACTGCAAGCAAGATAGTCCCATCCATCTGCACCATGGGATCTAAGGCCCCTCTCAATTAGAGGTGGAGTGGGCATCACCATCCCAGAATCCTCAGGATTGGAGAATGAAAACGGACTAGAGTACATTTACTGGTATTCTACTATAGAATTATTGTAATTCTAGCAATGGAAGAACTTTTATCATGGATGTGGAGGCAGTGGTCACTGGAGGTTCTGAGGGCAGGGAGAGGGAAAAACAGGTGTAATATGAGGGCATTTTCGGGACCTGGGAATTGTCTTGAATGATACTGCAATGACAGATACAGGCCATTATATATCTTGTCATAACTTACAAATTTGTGTGGGAGAGAGTGTAATCTATAATGTAAACTATAATCCACGCTTAGTGGCAATGCTCTAAAATGTGTTCATCAATTGTAACAAATGTACCACACTAATGAAGGATGTTGTTAATGTGGGAAAATGTGGAAGGGGTAGGGAGCGGGGCATATGGGAATCCCCTGTATTTTTTATGTAACATTTATGTAATCTAAGTAACTTTTAAAAAATAAAAATAAAAAAGCATATTAAAACAAAGAAAAAAATTTAAAAATTTTAAAAAAGAGAGAGGGAAAAAACCTTTGCCCAGTGTGATACAGGAGAACCTTAATTATCTTAACTTTGAAAGCTACCCAAATACAGAAATGAACTTGCCCCAGTCTTTCATCCACAAGTGTAAAATTGTGACACTTTGTGTTGTTTATCACATACGCTGGAGTAATTATTTTAATTTCTATAAGAATATGTTTCATTTGCTAACTTTTCCAGTAAGATAGCAAGTTAAAAATGCAGTTCAAAAATTAAAAATCTCATATTCACTTTACTGTGAAGTTAAAGGCGGTGCTCATTCCACAGTGGCCTGAACAGAATCTTGACATTTCAAAATAGATGTACCAACATAATATTCAGTAAATTCAATTAAATAAAATGGTCAGAAATATTTTCACAACCAAACAACCAGATTAAAGCTTGATGCATTGTTGTTTTTCTTTCCTTCAAGCAAGTGGTCATCAAGCAGGAATTCTGCACATACTAGATGTTGCACCCATTTCAACATTAAACAGAATTATCACATTGCTATAAAATGCTGACCCCACTTAAGGATCCTGCTGGTCATTGATTTTATCATTTTATCAATCAAGTGAAGGCTGTTATCTTCAGGCTGAATATTGCTACAAGGTGTTTACACAAACACTGTTTGCTTAAAGACTGTTATCAAGAAAAAGAAGTCTGTTTGCCAAAGCAATGTAAATCATTTCCCAAGATATCTCACAAAGAGCCCAGACTCCTGACAAACCCCCTATAAGAATGCAGAACTAGTAGGGTAAGAAGGAAACCTACAGATTAATTAATCTACTGAAAACAATGCACATACCCAACTTCTAAAGACAAGAACACATTGCCATTCTATTAACTTTATGTTGGAGAGTTGGTAGTTTAAGCTTCCCACTAATCAAATTTTCTGGAATAATTACCAACAAAAGATGGATTTAATTTTTTTAAAAAGAATGATGAAACACGGGAAAGGTTCCCTTGTTATACAATGCTAGATTAGTTTGCCAGAAACACTATAACTGCCATATTATACCTCTTTCATGTATATGTGTGTGGATATTCATCCTATGAATAAACATTGCATGCCATTTTCATAATATATACTATATAAAAAAGTAAATCTTTTTATCCACAAACAAACACAAAATGACCCTTTGTAATCACAGTCCTGGGCAAATATTCTTAATGATAAGGTACTTTGGTTATAGAAAATCTTAATATTTTATAGAAAATATTAATGTTAGAGGGGCTTATATGTAAAACCAATGGGCATTTTTAATGCAGCTCTGATTAATTCCACGTTCATCAAGAATTTAGCACAAAAGAGTAAAATAGAAGCCCTAAAATCAGTAGCACGTTTAACAAAAGCTGTAGTATCAAATTTTAAAAAGCTATCAACTTGGCAACCGCATACTGGTTTCTTATTTAGCAAAATAATGAGTGTGATGGCAGCATCATAATGCTTGACAACATGGAGCTCTTCAGGGGCATCTAGGCACTCGGCTAACAAGCCAGAGGCTCTGGCTCCTCATTTACACAAGGACACCAGTGAGCAGAGAAGGATGGCAAAACACGAAAAGAATAACTTGAGAACTCCGGCAGTTACCCAGGCAATGGTAAATCTCCAAGCTGGAAAACCTGTGGTCGCTAAGCAGCAGCAAAAGCCGGGGAGAAAATCACTCTCAGTGTCAATGCAGCTGCATGAGTTCAGATTCGTGGAATCACAGCACACCCTGGTGACAAAAACAGGCTACCACTGGCTGGCCTGATTAAATTCATCAAAGTGCATCAAAGTAAGGAGTAGAGTAAGCTACCTGCCATTTCTTTAAGTCTTCCAGAGAAGAAATAAAAAGCATTAAATAAATTTGTACTACTAAGAAAAAGAACAAAACCAAAAAATATTTTAAATACAAATGCTAATGTTCTTTTTAAAGCATTTGGCATAGTCAACTTACTAGCTGTGTGACCTTGGGCAAGTTTTTAGATTGTTTATGCCTCAATTTCTCATCAGGGATTAAAAAAATAATAATACCCACCTTATAGGATAGCCATGAGGATAAATGAAGATGAGATCTGCAATATGCTTAGAACAGTACCTGGCACACAGAAAACACTGGATATATAGTAATAAAAAACATAAAAACTAAATCAATGTGGAAATAGCATTTATAATGTATTGAGTGCTTGCTCTGTGCCAGCCAGAGTTCTTTACATACATCATAGCTTTTAATTTTTATAGCAAATCTGCATGGTAGGTATTATTTTCCTCTTTTATAGATGAAGAAGGTAAGTCTCAGGGAAAACAAAGGTTAAGCGCCCAAACACAGAGCTAGAAAGTGGCAGAGTCAGGATTCAAACTCAGGTATTTTTCACTCCAAAATTTATGCTCTTAACCACTGCATCCTAGAGAAAGTTGATTTTATTCATCTGCTCCTATTTTACTGATTAGGAAATGGAATTGTCTTAGCTAAAGCCCCACAATTAGCTAGTGGATAAATGAGTACTTAAGGTACTCTGTCTACTACAAGCAGATACCTCTCTGTCCTAAAGGACTAAATAGGTACAATATTCCACTGCCACTGGAAATAGTCTCTTGAATCACCCTGGATTACAGTTGGTCTAAGGATATCCACTCCATTCCCCTCTTTCCCCCCACCACACACAATATACCCAGGCATATATGCTATGCTAATTTAGGGAGCAGAAGAAATTGTTCTTCTTGGGTGGTAGGAAGGTGGGAAGGCAGGAAGGTCAGGTCATATGTTCCTGAATGACTCTGGAATATGGTCAACTTTTTCATCACAGTAAATGCTAAGTCTAGTGCCAAAACATGTGGTCAGTTTCAGTTTTGCTCTTCCATCATAGAAGGGAAGGCCCAAAGGATGGCTGGATAGGGTGCTCAAGCCCACCACCTGGCTTGCTTGGCCAAAACCAGTGATGAGCACTTTAAAACTAAAGAGATCTTTGGCAGGTGCATTCTTCCTAAGTATTCCCAGGTTTAACGGTGAAAGAAAAACCAGCCAACTCCCCACCCACAGGTGTTGGCTGGGAGTCATCTGGAGGCAGCTGGCACTGAGGCACACAAGCTCTACCTCACCATCCTCTGCAGTGAAAAGATATAGGCAAATATACTAAAAATACAAGTTGCATCTGAAAAAATGTGTAACAAATTCTGCTCAGTGCTCTCACCACTGCATAAAAATTAATCAACCTCTTTCTAGGTTGTAAAATTCAAACTAAATCAAATGCTGTGCTCAGAGATGAGAAAATATTGGTTTGGCAACTTTCTTATAACTATACTCTTTAGACATTTGTTTATATAATAAATTAAAAAGTAGCTCCTTACATAAAAATGCTTGTATTTATGCAAGTCTTTTATTGCTATTATAATGAAAATGGAAGATAATCTTTCCGTTAAAACAGTTAATACATGTTCATATTCTGATCAGACACTCAGCAAGAAAGCCAAAGTCTGCCTAGTAATAGTCAAAATTCTTGTAAATGGCAAACCATTTGGCTTGGATTGTTTCATAGTATTTGTATTTCATTAATTCCCACCAAACTTATTTTACCAATCATAAGCATACTCCTCAGGAATTCAAGACTTACTTTTAATATGCTATATACATGAAATAAAATACTCTAAAACTCTGCTACAAAATACTTTGTTTACCACTTTACAGATTTAATTAAAGGTCCTTTATATACTGTTATAGATTTATATCAAAATAGTAGAGCCTCTAACTTTATAGCAGTATTTAAAAGGTCTCTATTATACCAACAGTGCCAAAAACACAAAACAATAATTAATATGTCATCTTACACAATTTAAAAAAAATTTTTTTAC
>JAQZBX010049830.1:0-19821 GCA_029593785.1 Cabassous unicinctus
CACACCTTCTATATTTTTCTTTTTTTTTTTTTAATTTTTATGGGGAGGTCCCAAGGATAAAACCCAAGTTTCTCCATATGGGTGACAGATGCCCAACCATTTAAGCCACATCCACCCCCCTGCTATATCTCCCAAGGTTGACCAAAGAGACCCAAAGTTACAGTCATTTCCCATACAGGATGGTTATATAATAAATCAGGCTTAGTTTATCACCAGCATTCTAAAAACTAGACCTAGGGAGAAAAACTAGGTCTGAGGACACATGCATGGTTACTAATATAGCAAATGTTTAGCCTATCAATTGCTTTTATATTCCATTTCTTTAAAATCTGCTGTTGTATAATGTACTTTAAAAGGAGGTTTTACCTAGTCATGATTGTGCGACATCATCCATTGATCACTAGGAAAATATCAGTGTAAGGAGAGATGCAGCTCTTCCAAAGTTTAATCCATCTCATTATATAATAGCAAATAAATCAGAGTTATTAGGATCCCAAACTACACCTACTGCATCAGAAAATCTCCAAGTATTGGGAAGCTGTCAAGTTCATGCTTATGGGTACAAGTTTCCAATTTCTAATTTTCACTTGAAATTTCAAATTTTGTCATTGGCCACAAATAGTGTCAATTATTTCCCTTGAAATAGCAGGCCTATTCATTCATTTTTGAGAAGATGCCTGCCAAATGCCTAAATCTGAATAACCATAGCCAATGGAAAAATTGAAAAAGGAGAAACAATAAGCCCAAACTACACCCTGTGCAAATTTGCTTGAGGAAACAAAATCAAAGATCAAAAACAAGCAAACAAACAAAAAACCATCAGCCACATGACAAGAAAATGCAAATATGTTCAATCAATCTCAACACTAAAGACTTGTGGCTTTTTCATTAATCCAATATGCCAGATAAGTTTTCCTCCTTTTTTCATGTCAACAGCTTTCATAGATTTGTAAATTATTAACCATAGCCATAAATGATTGTTTCCATTAAAGAGCAAATTATCTGAAAAATATACCTTCATTTCCCTTCATTACTGGAGGGAATTGTTTTAAACCTTATTCCAGCATCTACTTTTTTCCATTAGCTTTTTCTGTAAACTGAACCACCATCTTTCTATTTGCAAATGCTAGACTGAATTGATAATCAACTCTATTTCTTTATGCCAATAAATTTATTTAAACATCTTATTTTGTTTGTTTCTCAATTGGATTAATCTGTTCCCAATCTGTTTACCTATTGGATTAATAGTGTCTGTAAAATTGTGGTCTTTTCCAATGCATCTATTCTCATGACTAGACCATTCCCACTTCTAGTCATTTTAATCCAAGCTTATGACAGATTTATGCCAAAAGAATAATTTCTGTTTATAAAAATGTTTTCAACTTTTAGTTTGGGTAAAATATATCAATTTTAAAATAAAACTGTTAAGTCTACAATTGGCTTTCTCAACACTTTCTCTCACTATGTGAGTCCACAGAACCAGGAGTGTTCTGATGGCCCCAAGTTTTAGAATATCATTTTAATAGTGATTCTGATGGGAATGTCAATGCCCTAATTGAAGTTATGAAAATTATGAGTTTGGAAAGCACAGGACAAAATATCACTGTGATACAGCTGCTTGGGATGTGGGTTGGCCTAAGCCTCAGTGTAGGAACCTAGAGTTGAAGAGTAGTTGTCTCAGAGTCCTCAGGTCTCCGAGGACCTGAGGTGTAAAGATGGACCACAGTGGCATAGAAAGCCTCAGCATCAATTTGCATTCCCAGAATTAGCCTAGTGACCCACACACTACTCTGTTCTTAGCATACAAGATATGTGTGCATGCAGTTTCAGATGAAAGCGTTTGGGTGATGCCACAAGGAAGCCTAAATACAATCATTGAAATATGTGATTTCATTTTCTTATCACAACCACCCAAGCAATAGGCATTGCCTCCAATTTACGGATAAGGACAACTGACATTTCAAGAAGGGACTATATTCAGAGTGGAGGGCAGAGTTAGGGGACCTAATAAGGGATGCTAAATCACCAAGGGAGGAGCAATATTAGGAAGCTATCACACCTGAAGGGACCAGGGAGGGAGGGGTTACCTGAACCCTCTGAGTGATGGAGTCTGAGAAAACACTGGATAGGAGTGTAACTAAGAGGAACTTAGCCACTGCCAGACCTGCTGTGAGCTCCAACTTCTGGCTTCTTTTCCTTACAGGCTCCTGCTGGTGCCTTCCACTGGATGAACCTAACTGAAAGCCAGAGAGCAAAGGAGCCTGGTGGTGTGATTCCAGGGCTCACCCTCTAGATAAGGGCAGGAAGGGAGTAAATAGAATCATCCCCACAGATGATTCCATTACACAGAAGAATGTGGCAGAGTTGGGATTCAAGTGAAGTTCTTTTTTCCTGCAAAACCAATACTCTTAACTTCAATATTAATTTAAAGTTTCATGGTTTAGATTATAAAGAGATTAGAGAAAACAAAAGAAACCTAGAATTCAGTTTTCCTTCCACTTTCTTATTCTAAGAAGTGGGGGCATTTGTATGTTTATAACTCTTTTCCTCTCCTAAAGCTATAAGGATGATAACAAAAATGATGATGATTAGAATGATGGATAGTGCCTGGCACTTGGGATTGTGTAAATAGAACCATTATATTTTACCTCATACAGATTGAATTTAGATTTCTTAAATTGAAAAAGAAAACTTCTCAGCTGCATGTGCCTCACAGGAAAGAGCTGTGGGTTCACACCTTGCTGTGTAAAACAGCTGATGCCATCTGGTCTCCCGTGGTTCATGAGGGAACGGTATCATACAAGGGGAAAACGCTGCAATGGCCCATGATGTTTGATAGCTAAATTCTTAGATTTTACATTTAAATTAGTCCCAAAGTGTTTCTACATCATTGATGTTTTCTTTTCTTAAGTTAATAAATCTCTAGTTATTCATGTTTTGTAGCTTACCATATCTACAACCACACTGGCAACATTTAAATGAAAATTCTGAATTGTTCTTCACATAATATTTTAAAAAGCATAATTCTGAATCCATCATTCCTGACAAAATATGTTGTTGTAAATTAAGCAAATGTATCCATTCATTTAATATTTCTTGACCTCCTATATGGGCCATGTATTGTATTAGACACTAGAAATCTGGTAGTAAATAAATCAGTCAAAAATCCCTGTTTTCATGCTAAGGTGACTGATATTCATTAGTATTTGCAAAAACAAACAAGCAAGCAAGCAAACAAACAAAAACAGTGATTGAGTACTAGAGTATTCATTAGGTAATACTCTATGCATTATCTAATGAAAAGTTACCTTTCATAATAGAATAGAATAGGAGGAGGGGCAGAAAACCTAATAAATTTCCACACAAAACACCACCCAGTAGAAAAAACTAAAGCAGAATCCTGCTGGACTCATGTAGGCAAGCTCAGAAGGCAGCTAGTGCTGGCTGATGTGCACAAATAAGTTCTGCTGACGTGGTGGGAATGCAATTTATACAGTTCACTCTTAAGTTGCAGATACAACACCGGCAAGGTGTGCCCACTGACTGCATAAACAAGTCATGGGAATGCAGCTTACTATGCCCACCCAGCAGAGGAAAAGGAGAAAAACAGGCTATTTCCACACTATCCACCTATTTTCATAAGCCCTCATGGGAACAACAGCCAGGAGACAATCACCACCGGACAGCAACCCCTAATCTCCTAAGAGAATCAAATCACCCAATAGAGCTTCCCTGCTTTGTCTCAAATATGCCAATCAGTGCAGACCCTGGGGTCCTATACCTCTCCCATAAAACAGGGGACCCCAGGGCAGAAGTTCGCATTTTATCCCTTGAAAATGCCCACCGTCCACTCTGGAGGCGTATTTCTGTTCTCTTGCTTTACCCCACCCCCCAAGCCCCAATAACTTCTTTGCTTGCCTAATTAATTTGTGGGTGGTCATTGAATTCTTTCTCGTAACAAAACCAAGAACCTAGACACAGTCTCTGATAATAATACCTCCTTCAATTTATCAGAAATTTGTATCTGAAGATATTATGACTAAAAAGCCAAATTATCATTGTGCTCCTGAGCAGCACTTATTCTTTTTAGATTAATCTCTTCTGGAATATTCTTTCATGCCACTGTCATAGTTGAAATGTACATACTAGGGAAACAAATTTGCAGAGGTAATCAGTCAGCAGAGTTAGGCTTAGATAACAACCAACATTTCATTTTTATAATTTTTTTTTTTTTAATGTTTGGAGTTTAAAAATTAAATTGTGGAAATCTGATTCCTTTATTGTCAGTATTTTTCTCTTTTCTTTTTTCACCACAAAAAATTGTCATTATCCTCAGAGGCAAAAGGACAAAGACACAATTAGTTAAATAAGAAATAAAAACAATAGCTTCATTAAGAATTTATATGGATCATTTTAAATAATTGAAAAGAATAAGGATTGAGAACGTTTTATTTCCTGAATTTATTGTCAAACCTAGATCAAATGTGTAAAAATGTTCGATTTACTGCTTTTTAACAAATTCTCTGTGTAGGTAACAAAGACTCTTTTACTGGAGTGATTTTAAACAGTGACTTCTCTGATTAATAAACTATATTTTAAAAGAAAATAAACAATAGTGAGCACCAAAGCAATTAATGCTAAGGTGTATTGAAACGGCTAAGAAGAGATCATTCATTTGCAGAAAGATCTGTGTTTGAGAATGACCTTTGATACTTACCAGCTGAGTGACACTGGGTAAGCAAAGTAATTTCTTGAAGTCTGTTTTCTGTTCATTAAATGAGGATAAAGGTACCTGACTAAAATGGTTTTGTTAGCATTAAATGAGATAATGCATGTAAATGACTAAACACAATTTTGGCTTATAGTAAGTGCCTAATGAATGTTAGCTCTCATTATGGTCCAGTTTAGTGATGTACATGGCATTTTTCTAATAATCTTCACAATATCTCCAGGAAAGAGACTAATGTTTTGAAATCACCCTTTTCAGTACAAATATAAACCCTGTGTCAACCATATTTGGAATAATAGGCAGAAAGCAGACCTGGGAGAAATGTAATTCTTAGGGGATTTATGCAAAATTGCAGAATATCTATATTATACATAATTTCAATGCCTCTTCTCTGGGAAAAGAAATATAAATCTCACAGGAAAGCAAACTCTTTCCTTTTAGCCACTGTTAAAAAAAATAAAACACATCTAAATAAAAATGCCAAGAGTGGTAGTTATGTGCAATTAAGATTCCAGAATAGTAGAATTAAATGATTCATCTGGGCATAATATAATTTCTATCCCTCACATGGTATATTTAAATAAATTCAATGGCAGTCAACTAAATAGTGTGCATAGCAGAGGAAAATCAACACCCACAGGAGATCTGGGAGAGAAGACCTGGAGTCAATGGCACTTGGCATAGGGGCCAAGAAGGTAGCACCCGGGAGTCAGTCATTGGATAGGGTCTCAGGACTAAGGCCTCGGACTGAGTGTGTCTACAGGAGAGCTGAAAGGGAGCAGGCAGAACAGATATTGAATACGATGAGATACCGGCTCTGTGCGGACATAAGGTGTGTGTCTTGGGGATTGCCAGCAGACGGCCTTCTGTCTGGGGCCCCCAACTAAGTGTGGAGGCATAATGACAGGTAGAATGAAAGAAGCCACCAGTTAGCCCTTCTCTTCTTTAATGGGGATAATGTTTGGAAAGCAGTGGATTTCACAGGAATTGTTTTCTCACCATAAGTTTTTTAAAATTTACTTTTTTGTGTGGTAGCATATATATGCAACATGAAATTTCCATTTTAACTATTTTAAAGTTTAAAATTCAGTGCTATTAATCACATTCACAATATTGTGTACTATAACCCCCATCTGTTACTAAAACTTTTTCATCACCTCAAACAGAAACCCTATACCCAGTAAGCAATAGCTCCTCATTTCTCTCACTGACCCACCCAAACCCAATTCCTCTCCCCTCCCTGCCTCTGTAAACTGTAATCTACTTTCTGTCTCTATGAATTTGCATGTTTTAGGTGTTTCATGTATATAGAATCATACAATATTTGTTCTTTTGTGTCTGCCTTATTTACTCAATAGGATATCTTCAAGGTTTGTCCATGTTATCATGTGTCAGAACTTCATTCCTTTTTATAGCTGAATAATATTTCACTGAATGTATATGCCACTATTTTGTTTATCCATTCATCTGTTGATGGACACTTGGCATGCTTCCACTTTTTGGTTATTATAAATAATGCCATGAATGTTAGATTACAAATATCTGCTTGAGTCTCTGTTTTCAATTCTTTTTGGTATATACCCAGAAGTAGAAATGCTGTGTCAAATGGTAATTCTATGTTTAACTTTCTGAAGAATCACCAAGCTGTTTTCCACACTGGCTGCACCATTTCACTTTCCTAACAACAATGGTTTTCCTAATGGCTAATGATGTTAAGAGTCTTTTCAGGTGTTTGTTGGCCATTTGTGTATCTTCTTTTGAAAAATCTGTATTCAAATCCTTTGCCCATTTTTAAAATTTGGTCATTTGTCTGTTTATTGTGGACTTGTAGGAATTTTTTATAGATTCTGAATATTAAACACATATCAGATGTATTTGCAACTCTTTTCTACTATTCCATAGGCTGTCTTTTTACTTTCTTGAAAATGTCCTGCTGCACAAAAGTTCTCAGTTTGATGAAGTCCAATTTGCCTATTTTTTCTTTGGTTGCTCCTGCTTTTGGTGTTATATCTAAGAACCCACTGCAAAATATCATGAAGATTTCCCCCTGTGTTTTATTGTATTATTTTTATAGTTTTAGTTCTTAACTTTAGTTCATTGATCCATTTTGAGTTTATTTTAAATGGTATAAGGTAGGAGCCCAATTTGATTCTTTTGCATATGGATATCCAGTTTTCTCAGCACTATTTGTTGAAGAGACTATCATTTCCCCATTGAGTGGACTTGGCAACCTTATCGAAAATTAACCAGCTATCAATGAATGGGTTTATTTCTAGTACCCACATATTTTTATGAAGAATGATTCCTTTAGATCCACTTTATTCTTTTCTTTGTCTTTATTCAACATCATACCTAAACAATTCCAGATATCTGAAAATTTATTCTTATAAGAGGGTAACCTAAAAGAAACAAGTCTATGTCCTCATGTAAAAATGCATTTTAAACAGTAAAATTCTTTAACTGGCAGGAAATTTGATCATGTTCATGTTTAAATATTTATAGATCAAAAGATAAATTAGTGAATATTACCAGATGTCCTTAGCTCAGTGAAGTTGTAAAGTAGAGATATGATCACTGTTCTCAAGGAGCTTTCAGTCTTGTGAAATAGTGATCAAGCCTGGAGTTCCAGGCACAGCCTTGGTGGTCAGGCAGATTTGACCTTGATCACAATCTCCACTACCTTCTAACTTTGGAAATGTGGAGCTATTTCTTTACTTTTCTAAATCTCACTTTTACAAATGGGTGATGCTAAAACCTCTTTCATTATTGAGATACTTAAATTGAGATAATTAAATGTGATAATGTATTTAAACTTTTAACCATTGGTCTAACACACAAAAAGTAAACAGTAATTGTTTACTGTTGTTACCTGTTAATATCTGTATCATTGTTAATATCTGAAATGGCAATAAACATCATGATAGAGAAAATTAAGAGTAAATTTTTGTGGTACACACTTGTATTCCGGTATTCAAACAGAAAAGATTAATGGATAACATACCTGTGAAGCACATTCTAATACCTATGAGGTTCACTTGCTGTGGCCTAATGTGTTACAAAGACAGCCTAGGGGATATGGACAATTTAGCTCTACTTAATAACTGTATAATTTTCTCTCCTTTGGATCCCTGGGTTTCTGCAATGGATTGAGAAGCCCAAGATAATCCAGCATGACTTCTCCTCTTATTCTCCTGAGAGGGGGGATGAGAAAATAATAATATTGACTATAATGATAATAGCTCTTCTGGGAAGATGGTGGATTAGAAAGACACAGGACTCTTTCCTCTCACAGAAAAATAGCTAGAGGATAGGCAGAAATGGCCTGGGAAATAAAGTTCTAGGATGTAGACACCAGCGGAAGCCTGGACACCACCCAGAAGAGAAAGAGGCAGAGGAAAAGAATCTTGATGGAAAGGCGTGAGTAGAAACTGCAACTGCAGCCACCAGCATCACTCCCCACCCTACAAGGAGAAAGCTTTGCATTCTTCAGCCTCAGGCCAGTGACTAGAGACAAAGGCAGCCACAGGGATCCACCTCCCCAGGAAAGGGGAGAAAGAGGGACACAGCCTAAGTCTGATTCAGCTTTTGACTCACAAATTTGGTCTGCTGTGTCCATGAGCCCTTCCAGGCAGTGCCATTGTTTGCCTTGGGAACCAGCTTGGGACTAAAGAGATTCGGGACTAAAGAGATCTGGGATTAAAGAGATTTAACCCTCTCAAATGCTCTACCTACTGAACGGAACTGGTTGTTGAAGACACAGAGGGGAGTGGAATTATTTCCTACCTAGGAAAAAAGAGGTGGCTGCCATCAGAAGTTAGAGAACTGTCTCTGAGAAAGTTTGATTTGCAAGGCTCCCAGCCTCCATTCAGGAACCTCAGTCACATTGATCCTGTCTGTGTTGTAGCAAACACACTCAGATCAGGTTTTGAACTGAGAGGCCTGCCAATGGGTGCCACCTGCTGGCCATCCAAGGAAGTGCACATGAGAAAATTAAAAGTAAATAAGTAATTGAGGCTTTTTCTGGCATTTACATCTTCCCTCCCCAAAGCCTCTGGAGGTTGGTCTACAACCCATTACTGGGCCAGGGCCCACATCTGAGCAACTAATAGAGACAATCCTAAAGATCTAGAACAGGTGGAACCAAGAATCAAATAATGGCAAGAATAAAGTCTCCCACCACTAAAACCCTACAAAAGAGAAGGAATTGAGCAACAGAGTAAAGTCACCAACATAATCAGATCCAAAGACATTAGCAAAAATTACAAGCCACACTAAAAAAATGGAAGAATTGGCCCAAGCAAAGGAATATATCAAAGATCCAGAAAAGACACAGGATTTGGGACAACTAATCAATGAGATTCAAACAAAATTCCAAAATCAAATTAATGGGTTGAAAGACAATATGGCTAAAGAAATAAAGGACATCAAGAAGATACTGAGCAAGCACAAAGAATAATTTGACAACCTGAATAGAAAAGTATCTGAGCTCATGGGAATGGAAGACACAATAAGTGAGATCAAAAACATTAAAGGCATACAGTAACAGAATTGAAATGATAGACAAAAGAATAAGTTATACTGAAGACAGAGCAGCTGAACTTGAAGAGAGGAAAGAACAGAGAGGGAAAAGAATGGAAAAAATTGAGCAGAGGCTCAAAGAGTTGAATGATAACATGAAACACAAAAACATATGTGTCATGGGAGTTCAAGACAACAAAGAAAAGTAAAATGGGGCAGAAAGAGTATTTGTGGCAATATGGATGAAAATTTCCCAACACTCATGAAAGAAATAAAACTATGTGTTCAAGAAGCGCAGCATACCTCAATCAGAATAAATATGAATAGACCTATTCCAAGACACATACTATTTAGAATGTCAAATATCAAAGATAAAGGGAAAATTCTGAGAGCAGCAAGGGAGAAACAAACCATCATGTACAAGGGATACCCAGTAAGACTTAGTGTGGATTTTGCATCAGAAACCATGGAGGTGAGAAGACAGTGGTATGATTAAATTAGGATACAGAAAGAGAAAATCTGCCAGCTGAGAATTCTTTATCCAGCAAAACTATCCTTCAAATACGAAGATGAGTTTAAAATATTCACAAACAAACAGAAACTAAGAAAGTTTATTAAAAAAAGAATCCACATTTGCAGGAAATATTAAAGGGAACCTTAGAGCCTGAAAGAAAAAGACAGGACAGAGTGGCTTGGAGGAGAGTGTATAAGGCAAGAATAGAAAAAAGGATAACCAAATGAATAAAAAGACAGATGAAAATAAGACATATGAAAATCAAAGAATAAAATGGTGGAAGTAAATAATGTATTTACTGCAATAAAATTGAATGTGAATGGATTAAACTCCCCAATCAAAAGACATAGGCTGACAGAATGGATAAAAAACATGAGGCATCCATATGCTGCCTACAAGTGAATCACCTTAGTCCCAGGGATGCAAACTGGCTGAAAGTGAAAGGTTAAAAAAAATACTCCATGCAAACAGTTATCAAAAAAGAGAAAGGGTAACTACATTAATATTGTACAAAACAGACTTTAAGTGCAAAAAATTTAGAAGAGATACAGAAGGTCATTATATATTCATAAAAGGGATAATCCACCAGGAAGATATAACAGTCATAAATGCCTATGCACACTAACCAGGATGTCCTAAAATACATGAAACAAACTCTGGCAAAACTAAAGAAAGAAATAGACATCTCTACAATAATAGTTAGAGACTTCAACACATCATTCACCTCATTAGATAGAACAACTGGACAAAAGACCAACAAGGAAACAGAGAACATGAACAGTATGATAAATGAACTAGACCTAACGGACATATACAGAACTCTGGATCCCAAATCAGTGGATTATACATTCTTCTCAAGTGTTCATGGATCTTTTTCTAGAATAGACCACATGCTAGGTCACAAAGCAGGTCTCTATAAAAATAAAAATATTAAAATTATACAGAGCACCTTCTCAGATCATAATGAAATAAAACGAAATCAATAATATATGAGAAATGGGAAAATTTGCAAATGTGTGGAGGCTGAACAACATACTCCTGAACAATCAGTGGGTCAAAGAAGAAATTGTAAGTGAAATTAGTAAATATATTGAGATGAATGAAAATGAGAACACAACATATCAAAACTTATGGGATGCAGCGAAGGCAGTGCTGAGAGGGAAATGTATAGCCCTAAACACCTACATTAAAAAAGAAGAACTAAAGTCAAAGATCTAACTGAACAACTGGAGAAACTAGACAAAGATAAGCAAATCATTCTCAAAGCAAACAGAAGGAAAGAAATAATGTTAGAGCAGAAATAAAGGAAATTTAGAACAACAATAACAAAAACAAAAAAAATAGAAAAAATCAACAAAACCAAAATCTGGTTCTTTGAGAAGATCAGTAAAATTGACAAACTCTTAGCTAGACTAACAAAGAAGGAAAGAGAGAAGATGCAGATAAATAAAATCAGACATTAAAGGGGGAAAGTTATGACTGACCCTAGAGAAATAAAAATAAAAAGGATCTTAAGAGGGTACTATGAGAAACTGTATACTAACAAACTAGACAACCTATATGAAATGGACAAATTCCTAGAAATGCACAACCTAAACTGATGTTACAAGAAATGCAAGAACTCAACAAACCGATCACATTTAAAGAGACTGAATCAGTTATCTAAAATCTCCCATGGAAGAAAAGTCCAGGACCAGACAGCTTCACAAGTGAATTCTACCAAACATTTTGAGAATAATTAACACCAATACTGTTTAAACTCTCTCAAATAATTGAAGAGGAGGAAAAATTACCCAACACATTTTATGAAGCCAACATCACCCTAATACCAAAGCCAGATCAAGACACTACAAGAAAAGAAAAATTGCAGACCAATCTCTCTAATGGACATAGATGCAAAAATTCTCAACAAAATACTTGCAAATAGAATCCAACAGCATATCAAAAGATTAATACATCACAACCAAATAAGATTTATTCCTGGTATGCAAGGCTGGTTCAACATAAGAAAATCAATTAACATAATACACCACATTAAAATATTGAAGGAAAAAAAAACACAATCATTTCGATCAATGCAGAAAAGGCATTTGACAAAATCCAGCATCCTTTCTTGATAAGAAACATTCCAAAGGTAGGAAAAGAAAGAAAATTCCTCAATATGATATAGGGCATATATGAAAAACCCACAGCCAACATCATACTAAATGGGGAAAGATTGAAAGCTTTCCCTCTAAGATCAGGAGCAAGACAAGAATGCCCACTGTCACCACTGTTATTCAACATTGTGCAAGAAGTTCTAGCTAGAGGAATTAGACAAGAAAAAAATAAATAAAGGCATCCAAAGAGGAAGTAAAACTCTCATTATTCACAGATGACATGATCTTATATTTAGAAAATTCTCAAATGTCTATGACAAAGATACTTGAACTAATAAATGAGGTCAGCAAAGTGGCAGGATACAAGAGCAGCACACAAAAATAATGTTTCTGTACATTAACATTGAACAATCTAATGAGGAGATCAGGAAAAAAATCCATTTACAATAGCAACAAAAAGACTTAGATACCTAGGAATCTATTTAACCAAGGAAGTACAGGACATATATTCAGAAAACTACAAAACAATGCTAAAGAGATCATTGAAGACCTAAACAAATGGAAAGATATTCCATGTTCATGGATTGTAGGATTAAATATCATGCAGATGTCAATCCTACTATGATTTATACTTTCAATGCAATGCCAATCAAAATTCAGTCTACTTTACAGAAATGAAAAAGACAATTACCAAATTTATTTGAAAGGGAAAGTGCACCTGAATAGCCAAAAACATTCTAAAAAAGAAGAGTGGTATGGGAGAAATTTCACTGCCTGACCTTGAAACATTTTACAAAGCTGCAGTTGTCAAGACACCATGGTATTGGCATAAAGATAGACATATCAATCAGTGGAATAGAATTGAAAATCCAGAAATAAACCCTCACCTCTATGGCTAACTGATTTTTGACAAACCTACCAAGTCTATGTTAATGGGACTAAACAGTCCCTTCAACAAATGGTGCTGGGAGAACTGGATATCCATAACCAATAGAATGAAAGAGGACCTCCATCTCACTCCCTACACAAGAATCAAAGACCTAATAATAAAAGCCAGGACCATAAAACTATTAGAAGAGAATGTAGGAAAACATCTTAAAGATCTTGTGGTAGGTGGTGGTTTCTTGGATCTAACACCCAAACCATGAGCAATAAAAGAAAAAATAGATAAATGGGACATCCTCAAAATTAAACAATTTTGTGCCTCAAAGGACTTTGTCAAAAGGGTGAAAAGGCGCTAACTCAATGGGAGAAAATACTTGGAAATCACATATCCAATAAGCGTTTAATATCCATGATATATAAAGAGATGCTACAACTCAACAATAAAAAGACAAACAACTGCTAAGGGGTGTGGAGTTTTTCTTTTTGTAGTAATGAAATTGTTCTAAAATGTCTTTTGGTGATGAATGCACAACATTTTGATAATATTAAAAGCCATAGATTATACGCTTTGGATAGATTGTATGGCATGTGAATATATCTTGATAAAATTGTTTTTAAATAAATAAATAAATAAATATCTAAGAATAGCCAGAAGTAGCAGCTATGTACAGCAGGGGAAGCATAGAGAGATTGAGAGGTGATGAATTTTTTGTTTGTCTTTTTTGTTTATTATTATTATTATTATTGAAAGAAGGAAAATGCTCTATTAATGACTGAAGTGATAAATGCATAACTATGAAATAATACCAAAAACGATTGTACACTTTGGATGGATTGTATTCTTTACTAATATGTATCATTAAAATTGATTTGTTAAAAAATAATAATAACAATAGCTAACATCTAAGTGGCTTCTAGGTGCAAGGCACTCTTCAACGCACCATGTATACATTAACTCATTTGTCTTTACAACACCCTGTAAGGTCATTATTATAATTATCTGCATTGATCATATGAGAAAACTGAGGCAAACGACAGTTAAATAACTCATCCAAGGTTACACAGCTAGTAAACAGTAAAGCATGAGTTGAAGCACAGATGGCCTTAATCCAGTCTGTGTTGCCTGTGAAAGAGTTTTAATGCAATTGGAGATGGACCTTGAAAGGAGAATACAATGTAGACATTCAGAGATGAAAAAGACAGGGATAATGAGAGGAAGACAGAGTGATGAGAATAAATGTTGATTAAGAGAGAGGACACTTCCTAAACCTTCCACATTCTCCTTGCTATCTATAGCCTGAGCCCCCCACCTATTAGAGTGGTTTAGCCCGTCCTTTACAATCTGGCTCCAACTTTGATTTTCACTCTCATTTAGTGTTTATTATTTTATTTTAATGTTTCCTCCTTTTCCTTATTTTGGTTTATTTGATGAAGTTAAAGGAATAATATGCAAATTGTAAATTCTACTACAGTTTTCAATTCCACTAGTGATTACATCACAACAATAACTATGAAATTTGAACACATTTGTCACATTTAAACAAGATACTATTTGTCTTCCCTTGGAGACCCTGCCAGTGGTGTGCTGTATCCTTTTGAGTGCTGATTATGCACCTCTCTTCCCAATTCTGTAATCAGTGGTATCATGCTGGTAGTTTGTAATCTGCCATGATGGACATATTGACACCATGGAAATCAAGCTACCCATCAGCTTATTTTTTCTTCAGAGGGATCCTGTTGTTAAACCAGCACATATCACTGAGGTTTTCCCTCACTGGCCATTGCCATATGATGAAAACTTTAGGATGTTTACTTTTACACCCCTCCTCCTCTCTATCCCACTTTTAAGGCTTTACTGATATAGCTTAGTAACCAATCTATTATTATCCATTTGGACTTAACCACATATTGGAAACCTGACAGATCTCTTAAGGTTATGCTCTTATCTTCTCTGAGAAACATGTTTCTTGGTGGTTAAGTTCCCTGAACAGCCCCAAATTGAATTAAAGTTGAATGTTGGGTCTTTCACCTGGACCCAGGAAGACTTGCATTGCTGAACACATCCTCAAAACACCACCCTGGGACTTCTAGCCTTTTGAAATCCAGGAAAGTTAGTTGGTGGTTGGACAGAAGGTGGGGAGGAAGACGCAACGGCGTCAGTTCAGGTCAACATTCTCCCATTTGCAATTTCATCTCTCACATATATTCAGCCATATTCCATTCTCCTCTACTCTTTCCAAGTCTTTGCTCATGATGAGGAGCATGTCTGATGCATAAGGACCCTTTCCCATGAAAGTAATACATCCTCAAGAGTGTGTGCTGTCCAGATGTCCAGGCACCTGTGATGCTATTCTTTATCACTTATCATCTCTGCAATTTTGTCATTCTCATTCTGGCATTTGTTGCTCCTCTCACTAACTCATGATTTTGGCATGCCAGGTTTAGATACTTTTCTAGACTTGATTTAACCTTGATGGCCCTCTAGGTTTTGAGTTCTAGGTACCTTGAGTCCTCTGGATATTATCTGGTTGTGGCTACCTGTCAATCATACACTACCTCGGTGCACATACATCGAAAGTAAAGAATCAGGTAGAAAGGATATAAGAGATACACTCAGCTGTATATTGTGCAAATAATGTAATTCCTTTTCTGCTACAATTGAAATCCTGAGAAAGCCTTTCATATTAGGATTCCATTGTAAATATTTAGTTGCTTCTCTAATAATAATAATTAATATACCACAGATTTTTAATTAGGATTCAACAATTTTAGTATACTAAATTGAAGACTTCCATGGTATAAGTTGCTACTAATGCAGAAAAAAAAATATTCTTCAATGATAATTTGAGGCAGTGAAAAGATATTTAACCAGCAATAAGAATTCTTTCTGCTTCTAGAACTAAAGGGAGAAAGGCCCAGGGGAATCTAGTTGACAAGCTTAACATACATGTTTTTCCACAACTTGCTATATTTCCAAAATTACCAAGGTCTCTTGTCTGATGAACATTCTATAAATACATGGGTAATAAATTCTCTCAGGCTGTTCACAAATCAAAAAACCTATTTGGTATAAAAGAGCCAAAACTGTAAATCATGGGCAGATTTAAATTGTGGAAAAGTTAGCATTCACTTTCAGGCAAGGTGAAATAATGGCATCTTAAAGAATATATTTGGAGATATAAAATTTGGCCCTTAGTAATTATTTAGCTTTATTTATTATAGTTTCTCTTTATTGTTGGTATTGAGGTACAGGATAACACCAGCAATAAAGAACTTTCCAATTTGTGTGAGATTCGTCGTTCCTAGGTAGGCAGAGTTGAGAAATTATTTGGCCTGTAATGTAACGGAATTGTGGGTATTTAGAAGCAATTTATTATGATATTCTTCTAGGCTGCTAGACATTTAACTGGCTTCTCCACTTGGCAAATAACTATTGCAAGAATTTCAGAGCTGAATTTACCAAGACTCTCAATCTCTAGTTTTCCTCCTCCCTTTGATTATCTCCTGCCTAGTAAAATGCCTTGCCAAATGAAATAAGCAAACAAATAACTGAAAAAGGAGAGTAAAGCAACACAGGGTTGGTTAATCTTCAAACCCTTTCTGTTGGGTATAAGTTTTAGAAGAAACATAAACATGTATTTTGGGAACAGATGTAGCTCAAGCAGTTGAGCGTCCGCCTCCCACATGGGAGGTCCCGGGTTCAGTTCAGGTGCCTCCTGAAAAAACAAACAAGCAAAACAAATGAAAAAACCAACTCAGGGTTGCTGATGTGGCTCAGTGATTCAGTGCCAGCTTCCCACATATGAGGCCCCAGGTTCAATCCCTGGCCCCTGGTACCTCAAAAACAAAAACAAAAGCAAAAACCAGTATTTTATCATCCATTTAAGAGGTAGTATGCATGATGGTTATGAGTTGAGGCTTTGGAGCCAAATTGTTAGGGCTGGAATTAGAGCTCTCCCATTCACTAAGTGTGTGACTCTGAGCAAGTTAATTAAAGTCTCTATGCTCCAGTTTCCTCATCTGTAAAACAGGTAGAACGCTTGTACATATCTCAGGAGATTGTTGTGAGGATTAAGTATAAATTTTTATACCTTCAGTTGAGAATTCCTGGTTAAAAGGTGGCTAATATTCTGGAAAATTTTATATTGATATAATGCAGCATAGATATAATGGACTCTGCTTTGATATTTAACCAGTAGTGAAATCATGTGTATTTTAGCCAGAGCTGGTTTATACTGGCTTATAAGAGCTGATTGCTAAATTTTCAGAAATCTGTGACCCAACTGATGTCACTTTGGTAGCTTGGTATTGGCTATGGTGGATTTCATGCCACAGAAATTATAAATCAAGCAGAAAATGGTACAAATCACACCCCTGATCCAACCCCCTGAGAACTAGTTGTTAAACATTACTAGCACACCACTGGTTATTTTAATATTTTTCATTCTTTCCTTCAGCGAATATTTACTAAGCACCTGCCAAATTCCAAGTGTTTGAGAAATATGGATGAGCAAGAAAGGTATAATGGGCAAAATATAAATAGATTTATTATAGCAGCATTTATTAAAAACAATCCATTAAAAAATCCTAGTTTTTAAGAGTGTTTTTCTCTTTCTTTATAGGTTTATAAGGTATAATCCAAATCAATAAAGACATCTGTTACTAAAATTCTATTAGAATCTTTGACTTATTGACTACTAAATTCCCAGCCTAAGCACGATATGTAGTACACATCAATTACCCAATAAATTCTCATTGAATAAAAGGATAAGCACAAGAAAAAGGTGTACTACAAAAGCAAAATAAAAGAGTCTGAGTTGTTTTAGGAGTACTTGTCATCAGTTTATTATGACTGGGTGGGTATGTTTCACGCTTGCTAAATGTTTCTCCATGTTTGTCTTTGCACACTAGCTATTATAAATTTTATCTACTAAGTTAATTAGAAATCAGAAGTGCTTATATTATCAGTAGTGGATAATTACATAACAAAAACATAATGACCTTGATGTGTTAGCCACTGTTCAAGGCATTTGCCTGAATCACCTGAGATAATTCCCCAAGGACATTACGAGGTAGGTAGGTGCTGTCCCTACTTTACTGATGAAGAAACAAAAGCAAAGAGAGCTTACTTAACTTGCGTCGAATTACACATTTTGGGATGGAGCCAAGATTTGCAATTAGACAGAGTTTATGTGTGTAACTAATACATCACTACATCCTAGCTCTGCTCATTATATTACTGCAGCTTGATTTATTTTACTTTACCTCATTTTTCTCTTTGAGATTAGGGAAGTTTCTCTACAAAAAGAAAATTAATTCCTATTAGTAAGAGCACTTCCTTGAATTAATCCTTTCAGTTCACAAGAAAGGCAATAAAACAGAACTTGCCCCTTATTCAAGGCAATTCACAAAGTCTTACCCAATTTTGTCTGAGCAGAGTGACTCTCCAAGGCTAACTCAGAGGAAAACTGACATGGGTTGTTGGTAAATCAAACAGAACATGTCCAGAACTGTTCCTGTGGGTTTAAGGCCTGCTACCAGGTCTGGTAAGTAAGCCTGCCAGTCAGTCTTAGGCTGTAAATCACCAGCGTTAGGGATGGGATGTTCTTTTGACACAAAGACAATTAAGGAAGGAAGAGATACAACAAAACATGTTATTTTTCTACTCAAAATTCTTTATTGACTTCCCAGTTTTTAGAGCAGTAGGAACTTGTTTGTTTTGTTTTAAAATTAACATCTTATTTTACATTTTAAATTTTTTCTGTAGGTTGAACGATAAGTTAGTCTAATACTAGTAGTAATACTACTAATAACTAAATGTTAAATAGTACTTACCATTGCCAGCAACAATGCTAAGATTATGTGTGTTTGTGTGTGTACATATTTGTGTGTTCATTTAATCCTCCCAATAATTATACTGGGTAAGTGTTTTATAATAACCCATTGTAGAAGAGAATGTTGTCCAAGAAGTTAAGTAACTTTCCCAAGGTCACTCAGCTAGTTAGTGACAGAAACTCGTTACATAATACATTTATATAATCTGTAAGTAGAAGCAGACATTGTGGTATATATTTTAACTGATTAAACTGCATAATTAGAAAGCATGGAGGTTAGTATCATTTAGAGTAAACTACCTGCCATAAATCTTTGTTGCAACTTGGGCAGTTTGGGAAGGTTGTGGCAGGAAGGAGGGAGGAAAGATAAGAAACAAGATTAGTGAGCATTTATGATTATCTGTGACCTGGTATAAATCTACCTTTTAAAGGTTATATTTTTTTTCATATTTGTTCTCCTTTTGTCTCCATTCACACAAGGCTATATACTCTCATTGTTTCTAAAACAAAACAAAACACAATATTTCCCCTTTCTCATTAACTGGGGTACTTTTTCCTATATGTCACTCCTCTAAAATCTATCCATTCTACTCAAGGTGTTACCTCTGGGATGACCTCCCAACTCTCTATGAAGTCTCTTAGCCATGTGAACTCATTTCTCTTTACCATTTCCCCCTTTTATTCAAGGTCTTTTTCCGATCATGTTGCCAGTTGGCACTTGGTATTAATCTGTCATTGCCAGGGAGGCTCATCCCCGGGAGTCATGTCCCACGTTGGGGGGAAGGTAATGCATTCAAATGCTGAGTTTGGCTTAGAGAGAGGCCACATTTGAGCAACAAGGAGGCTTTCAGGTGGTAACCCTTAGGCACCCCATAACAGTAGGCTAAGTTTCAATTAGAAGAGCAAATACTCGTAAGGCTAGTCCTCAATAACAAGAACCCATCGGTGGGCCATCCTCTTTTGCCAGACACTGCCTCTGCACTCAGGGGACTGTTGCTGCTCCCTTGGGGAATGTAGCAGAGATCTCCAGGCTGGGAATTCAGATTCCCTCATTAATTGAGTAATTGTCTACCCACTGTGACCATGCCCCATCCCTTGATCATTTGAACAATTTTATATATCTTTCATGTATATTCAGATGGACTTACTCCCATGAATCCCCCATCCCAGACACCCCCACCAATGATTCTCTGCAGCCCCCCTTGTAACCTTTCTGTGATCCAAACCTTCCTTGAATATGAA
>JAQZBX010049831.1:0-19773 GCA_029593785.1 Cabassous unicinctus
AACACCCTGTGCCTCAGTTTCTCATATGAACTTTTAATAATATGAAGAGAAATCCAAAAATGAAAAGAAATAGCTAAAAACAAGTTCTAGCTAGCATCAATAATTGTTGTAGGTTGCAAGAATTTTATGTCCATTCTTTTACCATGAAGCTGAACAAACATCCCTGGTGCAAACATTCCAGAGAAGTTGTGTTTTTTGGACTTCTGATTTCTCTTCAATGTAGCCAAATTATTCTTCCATCTAGTGTGGTGACTGAAAAGAAAAACTCCAAATCCTTAACATATTATATTAAACTTATATTATTGTAGACTAAATGCTATTTTTCTCTGCATTTCTCACAAAAACATTAACAAAGTAACTTTGCATAAGCTAAAGATCCCTCCAAAACACTAAAATTTTGTCTACACCTATTTTGCTACCACTTTCTTTCCATGCCTATACTTGCCTTTCATCTATGGGACCTGCCATCAGTTCTCTGCTACAAGTTCTCTTTTTAAAAAATGTTTCCTATCCATTGGAACACAAGTACTCCAGTCCTTAAGTTAATCTACTTGAGCCTGACACCCCTCGCCTCCATCCTTTGCCTTGGACAATCTCTCTGCTATCCTGAAGAAGCAGCATCTTCTCTAAGCTTCAGTCTCATCTCATTGACACCCCTCTCCAAACCTGACACATTGCCATCAGTAACAACCCCATGAATTAAAGGAACTGTGCTCTAAGTACTATGCTTAATGTAGGGCAGTTAACATTAAGTGTGTCCAACAGGGGAAAAATTGAAGGTGGGGTGTACATGAAATGAAGAAGATTCATTGACCAGCAAAAATCAACGAAGCAAAAATGGATCATTTTCCTCTCATTGTTTTCTACTTCTCATTTTATGTTGGCAGCTGTCTCTGCAACTTTCCACTCCTTTTGTGGTTCCCAGAGAGTCCATGTCAACAACACAGAGATGTTCACAACACTTGGCCAGGCCCTTCTCATCCCAGCAGATTATTCCAATCTACTAGAAAGAAATTCATGCTGGAAAAAAAGGAACAAATAACTATTGTTTCTCACTTAAAAGTAAATTGCAACCCACACATTCCTGAGCAATGTTTTCCCCACTTGTTCCTGATGAAATCACACTGCAGCCCACTCTCAGTGGCCTCTTGACTTTGTCTGCCCACATTCTGAGTTAGACTGTCCAACGGGAACCAAGACCTACCCTCTTCCGGACATGACCTTCCTATTCCAGAGAAATCACATTTTACAAAAAGTGTCATCCATCATCTGCAAAAGCCAGGAAGTTTAAGTCTATGCCAAGAGCAGGGGCAGATATTCTGAGTAATTGGACACCATGCCTGGAAATCTAACTGCTGCCGGAGCAGCTGGAGACAAGAGGTGAGGTGACGAGAAGCTTTCCTGGAAGAGGCTGTGATGCCAGACACTTCAGATTTCATCTCAGAGGCAATCAGGTGTGTGTCAAACTCCCTACCTATTTTTAAACAGCGTATGCATTCTAAAACAAGCCACATATACTTTTTTTAAGAAGTTATTTACCATGATATGTCATAGGTTCTGGCAAAGACTGGCACTAGAGCTCAGATAAAGATAAACTCCTTTTGATGCATGCCCAGAATACGGAGGAATTCAGCACTGGTTAATTAATCACCCCTTATTTTTCCAATAAGAAAATGACCTGCTTACAACTGAGTCTCCATTTCCTTATTAGCATTCTTTCAGGGGTATTCAAACCTGGGCATTTAACTACCATCAGTCAATGACAGGGCAAGAAGTTCCTAGTGTAATTAAGCCTGCCATGTTCAAGCTGACACCATGTGGCAAGGCAGCATCCATAAAACATTTCCAAAGAAGTGGGGAAGGGCATAGATTTGGCTTTGGAAAGGGACTTCTGATTTGAGCTTTTGCTTGCAGTATTAAATATCTGAAAGCTCTAGATAACAGAATAATACCTATGAAATTGAGCCAAGAATGGTGTATTGGTTAAGATCAATAACCAATTGGCTTCTTTCTTTCCTCCCTTCCTTGCTTCCTTCTACCTTCTCTTATCCTTTCATTTTCCTTTCTTTCATGGACATTGAGCACTTGCTATGTACCATTAGGCACTGTGATAGGAGCTAGAAACACCTAGTTGACTATGATATTTCCATAGCCCTTGGCTTAGTTTGCTATGTTGCTATGACATATACCACACAGTGAGTTAGCTTAAACAACAAGAATTTATTGGCTCACAGTTTTGAGGCTAGAAAAAGTCCAAAGGCTTGCTTTCTCCCCCACATCTGTATTTTCTGGTGCTGGCTGCCAGCGATCCTTGGGCTTCCTTGGTTTGTGTCTCTGTCTCCTGTCACATGGCAATGTCCTCTCCCTTCTCACTTCTGCAACTTCTGGGTGAGTTCTTTTTATGAGGCCTCCAGTAATCTGGATTAAGGCCTATATTAATTCAGCCAGGTCAGACGTTGACTAAAAATAGTACCTTCAAGAGGTTCTACATACCATAGGTTCACAACACAGGAATGAGGTTAAGATTAAGAACATTTCCAAATTGGGGTACATAATTCAACCCACCACAGCCTTTGAGGAACTTTCAATTCTCTTTGAAGGGATAGATATTAAAAGAAACAGATAAAAGAGTGATAAGTATAATGATCGAATAAAGCATAAGATGGCAAAGAACACAGAGAAGAGGCATCAATGTCAGTTTAAAGCTTCAGGGATGGATTGTAGGAGTCCTTTTCTTGAGCTGAGATATAAAAAATAGGTGTCTCTAGGTTAAAAATGGGAGGAAAGTCAGAAAGGACAACATGTGAGAAGATATGAAACTGTGTACTATGTTCAAGACTGATTCAATTTGGCTTTAGCCAAACTATTCATGTTTGAGAGCAAATGAAAAGATAAACGAAGCTAGAGAGATCAAGCAGGGACAGTTGCATACCTGGCTACCTAATATACCTGTCTACTTAAACTTTATCTTGAAAACTAAAAATTCATTAAAGTAGTTGAAGCAGTTTAGGATTATTGTAGATTACACTCTTGTTCTCAAATCTTCGTCTCTCCCACTCACATATGAACTTGCAGTACAGCAGAGAAGACAAAGTATACATCCCTACTCTGCTGATGTTGAACATACCCATGCCTCTGACTTTAAATGACAGAACGTAGGTGGAAGTATAGTTGCAGGTTCTGAGCCTAGACAAGCCCCAGGTGGGGCCCCTTTAGCCTGGCTCCTGTGCTCTACAGTCCCCACGAGAAGAACAAGCCCCAGGTAGCCCCTGCCCCTTCAGACCCGAACCTGACTCTACCAAACCTAACTGAGCTCAGCCAAAATCAGCCAAGCCCCAGCTGAACTACAGACCTACGAGCAAGAAAAATAAACGTGTTGTTGTAAGCCCCTGCGATTTTGGGCATTGTTTATAACACTGCATTGTGGCAGCAATAACTGACTGATATAAGTACTGAGTACATTTCCCAGCTTCTTTAACCAAAATAATAAGGAAATGATTAATGCAGACTCCATAAGTTATTAATTTTGGGTAGAATTATCTCTTTTGATAAGGACAATGTATATCAATGTGGTAAGTAAGGAAAGGATAGAGGAATTTTGAAGCTATCCTAGATAAGGTCACTTTCTTGCCAATGAGGAATATTAGTGTTTTCTCTCTTTAGGAAATGAAAGAACACCAGAAAAGAGATGTTAATAATTATTTAAGTGAGCACTGAAATGGGCATAAATGGGAGTACCTTCCGATTGGTGATCTGCCCATCCTCTGTGAGCAGCTCACAACAGCCTCAGGGTGCCACCCAGAAGGCATGTTTCTGCCCTCTTGGCACAGAGGACTTGAACTGAGAGTGATTAAACTCAAACTCGGAGGAGGGAAAGGGAAGCTGATAAACAGGGAAAGCTGGTCTGCAGCGGGGAAAAATGGGTCAAAACAGAGAAAGAAGCAGAAGCTAGTAGCTATTTGGCCCATAAGGACAGAGTGCATTCAAGATAAATTGTCTCAGATCCTCCAGCTGCCACCTCCGAATCCCAGTGCCCACAAGACCTGACTTCACTTCCTGCCTTTTGATTCAGGATATAATCTTGAATCATCATAATAAATTCCCTTTTGCTTAAGCTTGAGAAAGGTTCTAATACTTGGAACCAGAAGAAATTTGAGGAAAATGTGTGTTATGTTCCATACATGTGCTAGGGGTACAAAGGAAATGGGACAGATACATAAACACATTTTCAACAGTTCTTAAAGTATGCATATGTATTTATATATCATTTTACAAATATTGGTATATATTGTGAAAAATTTGATTTTTACCCACAATAAAAAATAAAAAAATAAAAAAATAAAGTATGATGGAAATGCAGATCTATGAGCCATCTATTAGAGATGGCTGGATGAAGAATTTACCAAAAGGGTGTAACACCATCTAGGTGTCCAGTAAGAAATCTGACAAATGGCCTCTCCATTTAGCAAAAAAATGTCATTGTCTAATATTGAGAAAAATTTTAGTGGAGTGGTTCATGACAGAAGCAAGAATGCAGTGGATTGAAGAGGTGAGTGAGGAAGTAGAAACAAGTATAGGCAACTCTTAGAACTCTTTCAAGAAGCATGAATATGGAAGAGTCAGGGCTGTAAGTAGAAGGGTATGTGGAATAGAATTGAAGAGTTTTGTGGGTGTGTATTTTTTAATAAGTGGAAAGGCTTCCCATTCCAGAAATGAGGAAGAGGTAACTCATGCTGACACATCTTGAAGAGTTTTTCTTTTGTTGAGCAGAAGGAAGAGTACAATGAAATTGGAGAATAATGTGTCAAGAAGATAAAGACAGTCCATTCAGAAAGTGCAAGTTTAGTCAAACTAAACTGTTCTTATAATAAACCATCTGCCTGGGAGGAAATTATTTTGGGTAAAAACGCATTGCCAACCTCAAATGGAATGCCTGAAAACTAATTACAATTCCTGACTTATTTATCCCCACTGCCTCACCAACATGATCCTTCTGTAATAGATTCATATTTCAAAGCGTGGAATTAAAAGAAATGTGCCAACAAGCAATGACACAGAGACAATCCTCTCAGGTAAAAAAGCAGTGGGAAAAGAGAATATTGGGAAGATTTTTAGCACTACTGAATTATAGGGTTGGTTTCTTTTTACAACTCTCATTTCCCAAGGGTACTGAATGTGTACCAAACAAATAATTGAAAAGTTATTTTGTTGACTTTGAAGACTCTTCTATATCTAGCATTGTCTGGCAAAGACTTCCCTTGTTAAAATTAATCGTGTTTTAGAGACAGAAAATATTAGCACAGAAAGAAAACTACCTGTAGTAAAATGACCAGAGCATAAAAATAAAGTGTTGCACTAACCACATTTCCTAGAACTTCAATTGGTACACTTTTAAGCTACTGTCATGCCCCTCTTACCACCATCACCTCCATCATCACCACCACCATCATCTCCTCATCTCTACACCACCACCACTACCACCATATCATCAATACCACTGGCTAGTTTCCTAGCATGTGTTTTGAAACACAAGTTGTTATTAACTTAGTAATTTTAGACATGGTTCATTCAATGGCAACAAAGTTCTGTGCTACTTTTTCTCCTGAAACTCCTTTTCAGCTCCATCGGTGGTTAATAAATATACCAATATAGGCCAGTGGTAGGAGTAGAAAGTAGAGAAGCCTCAGGGTGAGAGGTGGAGGAGGAGGACCCCAAGTAGCCATGCTTGCAATAATGACCTGATTCTCAGAGCACATTGGCCTGCTGCAGGATGGACTTTTGATAGGAACTTACAAAAATAGCATGTGCAGTCAGGGCTTTATTTTTAATGTCCCAGCATTGATCAAAAAAGAGGGATTCAACTAAACCAATGACGGAGAAAACTAATTTCATGGTAAAATAATTCTAAAATATATTTAAGGTGCACTGGCAAGACCATTTTCAAAGAAATCTGCATTACAAAACATGCATGG
Organism: Cabassous unicinctus; assembly: GCA_029593785.1. NCBI lineage: Eukaryota > Metazoa > Chordata > Mammalia > Cingulata > Chlamyphoridae > Cabassous > Cabassous unicinctus. The sequence goes on from JAQZBX010049831.1 coordinate 5,973, forward strand.
GAACTGAAGACTCCATTCAGACAACCTCCAGCTGCTAAAGAAAAACTGTTATTCTTTAGCTCTCCCCCACTGTTTCCTGTAAACAATTTTATGAGGGGAAAAAAGTCTTCCTTACCATTTCTGCCCTTGTCAAAAGAAAGGCACAGCATGGCGTAAATATTTTTTTTTTATTTCTTCCATTAGCAAATATTTTTTTCTCTAGTAAAAGGCATGAATAAACAAGAAGAAAACAGTGGAGCTGAACTTATTTTACAAGCTTCCTTGAAGGAGATCGATATGGAAAAGTAATCAAAAATGGTCTTTTTCAGGTCTTACCAAACAGAGTTCAGTGAAGGCATATCTTCCTGTGAACTGTGTGTTTTACGTTTAATGCTAAAAGGTCCAAGATAAATATTTTACTTCTTAAAAATGTCCAAAATTCTAAGTTACAGTTTCCACCGCAGCCATAAACAGGGCTCCATAGAATACATAAGGTAGATTTTCCCGTTGTTTATGATAACACCTTGCCCCAGCATGTGTGTGTATGTCTATGTATGCGTGTGTGCATATAGCCTGTTAAATAAAATTCAAATATCCGCAAATATCAATTAAATGACCACATAAACAAATAAATATTCCACCGTTCAGTTTCTGTGTCCTTAGTCACACTTATTTCAATTTAAAGACACCCTATTTCTTGCTTTCTGTGCTTTCTCATAATTTATGAGAAAAAAAGTCCATTCAAGATCCTTAGCACATGATGCCATGCACTATTTGCACATATGCTTCTAAGCCTGATTCATTGTTTCCTTAAACTTAAGGCATAAAATCTTATTTAGGATCGTGTGCGGCAACTTCAGACATTTTAAAATGCAAATAACTGTTTGGAAAAGTCAACAATAAGATATGTTTAAAGAAAACGAATTTTTAATCATTAGGAAAACATAGCCCTTAGATGTCAACAGAAAGAAGTATAGGACTAACACTGAATACACAACCCCAGGAATGGGTCTTTAATGAAGTCAGTTCAGAATAAAGAGTGGGTCTAGAGTTGGGCTATCAGGTTTGTTTGTGTGTTTTTGAAATTTGTTTGTTGGATTCTTTTATGGAGCTCTTTCTACAGCTTCCTTTTATTCCATTATATGGATATCCATAGTTTATTCAACCAAACTATTTTTTGTTCTTTGTTGTTGTTTTTTTTTTTTTCATTCTTGCTCACCATTTAGTAGTTGCAGGACTTTGGGCAAGTTATTTGACTTCCCTGTCTCAATTTTCTCATAGACAAAATAGTGCCTAATAGTAATCATCTGATATATTGCTACAAGGATTAACTGAGTTAATGGGTGAACAATGTTTATCATATAAGAAATGCTGTTAATGCTGTGATTGTCATTTATTACTATCATTAATGATTATTATTTACATGACCATCTGTCTTTAGGGTACAAGTTTTGTGAGGAAAAAGACCAGATCCCATGTATTTGTATAATCTGAATAATGCCTTGTACATGGTAGATACTCAATAAATTATACATCTCTAGGCTCTGGTTTTTATTTGAGACTCTACTGAGGTAAAATAAATAAATAAATAAATAAAAATAATTCCAGGGGCACAATTATAAAAGAATAATGGGAATTCCAAAAATATCCCATTTTGCAGCTTAACCTCGCTTCCCTTTTCCTATGAGACTAATTAAGGAGAATCGGTGCTAAGGACAGTTTTAAGCAGAGAGTGATGCCAAGTGCTAATATGGCATTGCTGCGAGCTGTTCTGCAGTCTTTTTCCTTCACAATATATTGAATGGTGATGCTTGAGAGATGTCTTTCAACTTAAAAAGTTAAATAGGAGCCAATAAGCATTGGAAAGTATAATCAAATTGTGAAACTTCTAGTAAACAAGTATGGGAGCCACATGTGTGATATGATGGCCCTGAGCAGAAGCACTGGACATGGAGATGGAAGGAACATATTAACGTCCAACCACTGAAATGGAGATAAACCCCTTGACTGACCACCTTATGTCTAACCTAGACTATGCCCCTTTCTCCACCCAAAGTGAAAAGCAGGACATGAAGACAAGTTGAGGAGGGGGGCAGAAACCTCCAACCTTCTATAAGTTTATCTCCCATTCAGCTTGCAAATGGGAATCAGAAATAACAAACTGAAAGCATACATGTAAAGATGAAGAAATTGAAACAAAGAAAACTAGCTTCAAAGTGGTACCCAGGCTTCAGTGACATTGCATTTTTTCCTAACCTTTCCTTTCACTAACATTTCTTGCTAAGAAGTGTAGAAAAATAAAATTCTACTAAGGGAGCACTCACCCTTTTCTTGTACTGTGGCCAGGAAGATTTTATATATGACTCGTGTGCATCCTTCTCATCCTACAGTATTCCCAACTTAAAAATAACCCTGTGTGTATTATTTCAGATCATCGTCTTCGTTTGGAAAACTTGGAAAACAGAAAAAGTCAAAGAAAAAATTAAAATTTCTGCAATCCTGTGGTTCGGAGAGAGAATATTGTTAATATATTGATTTATGGCTTCATTTATTAAAATTTTTAATAAATGAAGCCATAAATCATTTAAAATAATTATATTAAGGTAAACACCTGTGTAAGCATCATCCAGGTTAAGAAGTAGAAAATTGCTCCATACCTAAGAAGTTTCCTATCAGTCCCACCCCAGTCACATCATCCTTATCACATCCCCATCCTCTCTCCCTCCTTAAGGCTGGCATTTGTTTTGCCACCTGGATGTTGCGTACCTAAACGATGTGCTAAATGTTTTGTTTATTTTGTAACTTTACATCAATGAAATTCTACACTATGTATTATCAGAGGCTTGCTTCCTTTTCCTTCATCTTCAGGGCAGTGTAAGAGTCATCCATGTTGAAGCATGAAGCTGTACTTCATTCATTTTCATTGCTGTGTAGTATTTCCTTGTATGAATAAACGCTCATGTATTTCTTGATTCTACTGTTGATAGATATTGGGGTTGTTTCCTTGTTTTGCTACAAAGATTATTTTTAGGTATATTCCCTGGTGCAAATATGCAAGATGTTCTCTTAGGGTCTTACCTCACACTGGAGTTGCTAGTTTTTTGACCTATTCTTACTCCTTAAACCATGTAGTTTCAAATTTTACTAAGTAATACCAATGTGCTTTCCAGAGTACCTATGACAATTCCCAATCTGACTAGAAATGGAGGAGAGCCCTCATTGTTCTACAATCTCACTAACATTTTGTATTATCTAACTTATTGTTCTGTGTGTGTGTGTAATTTTAATACTAGTAACTACTGACTATCTTGTCAAATATCATATTTATTATGAATTTTGTGGATAACTATATATGCTATTTTCAAATTAATCAAGGGAGATGGGAAGCTTCTCTGGCCATCTCTGCCCTCTTATGATTTAAAACAAATATAACTGATTAGAAAACTATTATTGTCCATGACACGCCTATTCACATAACTAGCCAAACCAGAACCTGGAAGTCATCTATTCCTCTTACTTTCTGTTTTCCAACCTTCTGGTAGGTGATCAAATTCTACTGAGACTCCTTTTTACAATATAATTTTTAGAAAATAGATTTCCTCTGCTCCTGTTACATAAATATATAACTATTCAACTCTTCAGAGACATCTAAACTGTATCCACTTTTTAGTTTTTACAAACTATGAAGCTCTGAACATTCTTGTGCAATAACATAGGTGTGTTTCTCTAAGATGTATATTGCAAAATCTTATTCTTGATCATAGGAGTATGTGTGTGTTTAAATGTACTAAGAAATCCCAAAAGTGAATGAAGGCAAACCATTGCTATCACAGACTCACAACCCTTCACTTCAAGAGGTTTGGTGGCTGGGTAAAGGTAACATTGTACTGTTAGTATTCATTTCCCTAAATAATAATGTTCTTTCACATCTTGTCATATGTTTGTAAGAATTTTAATTTTCTCTTCATTTTTTTGTCTTTTTTATTCTATTCCTTTCTACTGGATTGCCTTTTTCTAGTGCTTTGAGGAATATGTTCTGCCAGTTTGTGGCTTGTCTTGTCCCTCTCTTTCTAGTGCTTTTGATAGATAACATCTTAATTTTAATACGGTCAAATTAAATCCTTTACTTAATAGTTTGCATTTTTGCTTCTTGCATTATTTGTGCCTTATTTAAGAAATTCTTTTCTATCTTGTCATCACAAAAACATGTTCCTATATTTTCTAGAAATTGTCTGAGGTTAAGGTTAGAGTTAGGGTAAGGGTTAGGGTTAGAGTTTCATAGCTTTGTCTTTCACTTTAAAAATTTTAATCACTTGTACTTTACTTTTGTATGTAGGTAGGTATCCAATTTCACTTAGATCCTATGACTAATCACTTGCCTAAGAACCATTTATATTTATTTCTTGCTCTGCAATGTTATCTCTCATAAATAAAGTTTCCATATACACCTGGATCTGTTGAGGAACTTTGCATTGAAAAGGTTTGTCTCACCTTGTTCTTCTTCAGGTGTATCTTAGGTATTCCTTGCACCTTTCTTTTCATATACATTTTAGAAACAGCTTGTCTAGTTACAAAAATACACATACACGTACGCACAGCTCTGTTGAAGTTTTGATTAAATTTGATTGAATCTATAAATCAACTTGAGAAAAGTTAACATCTCCCTATCTATGAATTTGATATAACTCTCCAATTATTTAGGTATTCTTTATTTCCTTTTGCAATAAAGTTTATATATTTTTCTATTTGCTCCCTAGTTCTATTTGTTTAACCCCACACATTATCTAAACTGAGCTATAATATTTAAAAATTTTGTTAAATTTATTTCCGTTTACTTTATATATCCTGTTACACTAACTTCTGGGTACTAGCATATCTGCAACTCACTTTTATATATTGAATTTATACCCAGTAACTTGCTAAACTATCTTATTCATTCTAATAATTTACTTATAGATCTTCTTGAGTTTCTACATAGACTATTTTTAAACAATGGCAGTCTCATTTCTTACTTCCAATTCTTAGTGTTATTCCTTTGTCTTTATAACATTGGCTAAAACATCCAATATAACACTGAATAGGGGTAGAGGTAGCAGGACTTCTTATCTGGTTCTTGATATCAGAAAGAATGCTTTCAACGCTTCATCATCAGGTGTATGTTTACTGTAGGTTTTGTATAGATTCCCTTTATCAGACTAATGAACTTTCATTCTTTTCCTAGTTTGCTAATTGTTATTCTTTTTAAGTAAAAATTGAATGTGGAAGCTTATCACATTCTTTTTTTTTTCTGAATTGACTTCTTAAAATCCTTTAATGTGTTTGGTGTGATATATTACATTAGTCAATTTACTAATATTAAGTCAACTTTTACATGTCTGATTTAACATAGCTTGATCATTATACACTATCTTTTTTTAAAGATGTGCCTGGATCTTGTGTGCTACAACTTCGATTATATATTTGCATTTAAATTCATGAAGAGAGTAGCCTATACTTTTTGTTTCTTATCTCCATGCCAGGTTTCTATATCAAGGTTATGCTTGGCTCGTACAATGATTTTAGAATTGCTTCCTCTTCTTTCTTCCCAGAAAGAGTTTGTGTAACATTGGTTTAACCATTCCCCAACTATCTGGTAGAGTCATTTGTCCCTGAGGTGTAAGTTCAAGGTCTACTGGTTTGGGCAGAAACCCTCAGGGTGAAACTCAGCTTTGGAACTCATCCACGGTGCAGAATTCCAGCTTTCACTTCAGCTTTGGCCTCTTCAGATTCATTCCTTCTGTGTTAGCTCAGGAAAGCACTTTAAAAGATTTCAAAAATATATATTATCCAGCTAGTGGTTATTTTAATCAAGTTGTCTATCACATTTCCAGAAATGGATATTCCAGTGACCTGTTCTTCTAAATATACCTATTCTTACTCCTGAGACCATGCTACTCAGCCCACCTTTGTGTTTCGGAAATATAGTAGATTCTCAGGAAATATTTATTAAATGAACAAATGAATAATGCAACTGCATTAAATATATTTCATGGTTGTTCTTGTTACTATGCATTATAATTTTTACTTACATGTTTATCTTCCCTGCTAAACTGTCAGGTTTTGAAGGGTATGAACTTGCTTATCTATCTTCCTATCCCCAATGACTAGCATATTAATATTTGTTGAAGAAATGAGTGACTAAATGTGCAGATAAATCAATCAGTATTGTTAATTTCGATAAATGTAAGTTAAATTTTACCCAGATGCTTTTTAATCTGTTCCCGAATCGGTAATTAATGCAATGCAGGGGCATCAAGATGTAAAATATTGAATTCTGCAGCAAAGTAAATTTACTGTCATTTAATTGGGTGTATCTCCATTTTGTAGAGTTGCTTATGTAAATCTCAGATAATTAAAAGCCTACAGGGAGTTGTTCAACAGCATTTATGATGCTTTTTTTCTTCTGCCCCCAGGAAGCTTGCTTTTGGCAGTAGATGTGCAGCTCACACATATTATTAAATATATATAAATATATTATTAAACATATGTTACATTTCTTGACAATTGTGCAATGAACCTCACCATTAAAAGAGAGGGCATTCAAATAGGTCCATCCCAGGCAGGCACACTGCCAGACCTATTACCTTGACTGAAAACTGTCTGCAAATAGGACTTACAGTCATATGAGCGATCTAATTTTTAAAGCCATTGTCATTGTTATTTGAAGTAATGGGCTTCCACAGGTTACTACTAAGTATAAGGATATCAAAAATCAGTACCAATGCATGTGTGTTTCTCTGAAGAAAAACAAATATATCTACAATAACTGACAGCATCTAGTTTAAAAGGTGATTAGAGCTGGTCAATCACCCTTTAACCAACTGCCTTTAAGGTCTGAAAACAGCAAGGCATTACCTAAACCTGAGAACTCAGAGAAGATAAAACAATGAAATATCTTTACAAAACATTATGGACTGCACACCTATGTTCTTGGTGGCATTATTCATGGCTGCCAAAAGATGGAAGCAACCCAAGTTGTCCATCAATTGATGAATGGATAAATAAAATGTAATATATACATACCATGGAACATTATTCAGTCATAAAATAGAATGAAGTTCTGATAAGTGAGACAACATGGATGAACCTTGAAGACATCATGTTGAGTAAAATAAGCCAGACACAAAAGGAAAATACTGTGTGATATCACTGATTTGAAATAATTAGAATAAGCAAATTCATAGTGTCAGAATCTAGAATACAGGTTGCCAGGTACAGGGTGGGGATAGGGAATGGGAAGTTAAGGCTTAAAATGTACAGGGTTCCTATATGGAACAACAGAAATATTTTGGTAATGGGTGGTAGTGATGGTAGCATATATTGTGAACATAATTAAGAGGACTGAAATATATATCTAAATGTGGCTAAAAGGGGAAGTGTAAGGTTGTATACATGGTAACAATAAAAAATTTTCTGAAAATCCATGCAACTGCACTACACAGTGAACTCTAAGTTAAACCATAGTTAATAGTACATTTATAAAAGTATTTATTCATTAATTGTAACAAATATTCCACAAAAATGCAAGGTGTTAGTAATAGAATGGTATACAGGAATCCTGCATTTTATGCATGATTGTTCTGTAAACACACAACTTCTCTAATATAGGGTGAAAAAACCATTATGGAGTTTTACAGAAAATTTATGAGCCCTGAGGAAAAATGAGGCCAGGAAAACTTAGTTATTATATTTAAAAATGTTTTTCTTACATATAAAGCCATCACCAACTTAAACACCAAGTAGAAGAAATTCCATACAAATAAATTACTTTCTACAGTGTAAAAACCTTTAATTTGCTTAAATTCCTCTTAAATATCTGACAGTCTGGAGCCAGACCTCTCTGTCCATTGTCAGGTTTGCTTCCTGCTTCCACAGACTAACGGCACAGTGGCTGGGTTTAAAACTTGCCAGAGGAATGGGCCCATTTATGGGGAAAATAATACCCTTTCATAGAAATTATTTTTTGGTTTTTGTGTCATGTGTATATTTTGGTTCCATCTTGAGCTTTGCGTAAAAGAATCTAATGAAACTTTTGCTTTCAGTAAGTGTGATATAGTGAATTTAGCTACTCAAATGTATTTAAAGCAAAACCAATTTGCTCATTAATCATCATTACAGTTACAAGGAGAATCAAGCAAATAACCTTTCAAAATGTTTCTGAGGTCAAACTTCAAATCACACCTTCAAATTTCAAACAATGAATTTTAAAAAGTAGTTTACAAACATATGCACAAACTGTAACCAGATAATTAAACCAGAATTTAATTACACCATTATTCAATGTATCATTTGTAAGTTGCGAAAAAAACTTGGCAAAACAAAATGTGAACACCGAACAATCTCTTTACAGTTTGGAGGGCATGATTTTCAGGAAGGAGCTATAGCCATTTGGGTGCCTAGAGCTAGGAAAGGAAGATACTATGCAATCTTACCAGACATTGTTGAAAAAAAGGAGGAAAACTAAAATATATCCAATGGATATATAGGAACAAACACATAACAACACAGCAACAGTAGAACTATCAGTGATTCCATCATCATTCACAACTGCATGCCTAGCTCTGATGGCAGGGATATAAGCTGACCTATTTAGAATTGTACCTGTATTTTCAGATATACTCAGTATTTCTTTACTCTCTACACTGAAATCAGTATGACTTCCACAGTTTGTTTGGATTTTTCCAAAATAATGGCCAAGATAATCTTTATAAGCCGCTCCATGATGATCTTGTTATCTCTTTTTTGAGGCCGTTCATGTCTTTTTGTGTTAAGGAAAAGATAAAACATATGTTTTCTTCCTTTGCTTGATGGATCCTATAGAAATTAATGTGTTTTATTTTCTTCCTTATCTACTAAAAAATTAGGAAAAATCAAAAGAGTGTGAAATATAATCTCAGAAGAGCACCTAACACCACATCCCAGTGTCATATATATCAAGCCAATCACAAATTGTGACTGTTCTCCCCCTTCTCCCATCACCTCTTTCTTATAAACCTCCACATTTTTATCAGTGTCTACTGCAGTCTCCATTTCCCAGATGGTTCTAATAATGTCTTGGATCCCTCAGAATATATATAGCAGGAAATGGAAATATGATCCGGGAATTTCAAATCTCAAACTGCAATTCAAAGATCATTCTCTTTTTTTTTTTGTTTTGAGAACCTGACAAATGTAACAGATTGAACAGGGCAGTCCCTTAGAATCCATTCCAAATGTGAAAAAAGAAAATTAAATCAGTGCCAGAGCACCTTGAATGTGAAATGCAGCCACTTGCCAAGGCTTTTTCCCCTCTAGATTACTTCCAACCCCTGTGAGTGAGTCTGAACTTTATCTTAGCATTCAAAGAAACGGCTCCGTTAGAACGGGGCAGAAAATTTCTAAGAAAAATTTCTTGGGATTTTTTTTTTTAAATATATGATAGAAGCAACATAATTCAGACATAGCACAGCCAATCCATTACACGTTACACCATTTAGTTACTACAAATATGATTACATGAGTAAATTCTTAAAACAGTAAAATATAATTTTGCATTCACAATATGCAGAGTACTTTTTATCCCAGGTTATCAAAGAATCACCTTTGACTATAGAATGGACTCGGTAAATTATTTTGAATGAATAAAAGATAAGACCGTCAATGTGAGAATACAAAATACATACAGAAGTTGTGTCCACCAAAGGTGGTAATAAAAGAAAAAGCACTGCCATACTAGTACCCAAAATGTTTTTTTTTTTTTTTTAATTCTTTTCTCACTCAGTCCCTAAAATTGTGTGCAATGTTTCTGGAAAAGAAAAAAAAGTTACCTAACCGAATAAGGTAGAATAATGATCTTACCCACTAGCTTTGAAACCAGTGGATGAGGACCACTAACATTCTTATTGAGAAAAAAATTAAAGAAACACTTGGCATGAGAAGAAGAAAGAAGAAAGAAGAAAGAAGAAAGAAGAAAGAAGAAGAAAGAAGAAGAAGAAGAAGAAGAAAGAAAGAAAGAAAGAAGAAGTTTTACTGTGAAAAATGCCTTTATGCAATTCATATCTTAACTAAAATATTTTAAATCTTCTTACTCAAGAGGATCTAAGGATGAGATTTCCAGGCCTAAATTAACAGAGTCACTTCTCCTTGATACTGAAATAGTTTCCTATTGATCAAATTCTGCAGAGAGCAAACTAAGCAGTCTTGTCTGCCCATCTGTATATGTTTTGCCAGCTCAGAATATCCCTAAAGAGGAACAGAAGTGCTTGGAATCAATACTGTCCAATCCAATTTTTTTTCATGGCTATCAAAGAGAGTTCAGTAATTAAGAAGCAATTCCACTGAAATGTCTATACACCTATACTATAATCAATGGACTTGGATGGTTCACTATTTCTGAAATACAATTTTTGTGTTCACGTTGTACCTCACATTTATGTAAATCCACATTGTCAACAGGCAAATAAACATTTTCTCTTTCTATCAGCTGAGCTGCCAGAATTTGCAAGTTAAGGGTAATAACTCTGTATTGTTTGGGTTTAAGATTCTCTTAATAACACCTACCCTGGGATTATGAAGCTTCTGATATTAAAAAATTGGGTGAATTGAAGTGAAGTATTCCCACTAAGAGTTTTAAAGATAAATGTCAATCTGGCCATATCCAAATGACAAAAATTTTCTACTAAAAGGATAAACAAATATTGATGGCTGAAATATACTTCAAAGTATGGGCAAAATAAGAGGAGGAATTCTAAACAGCACCATTCAGCTAATTGCAACCAGTCATCATGTAATTGATAGAATTTAAAGATATATATCAACATTCTACATATTATTTTGCTGCTTTATTAAAATGCAATTACAAAATCTAGAGTTTAATAATTATGTGCATATATTCAGGATTATTACAGTAATAATTTTAAAAGATTAATTTATTTCTTAAATATACAATAATTTTAAATATGGTCAATATATACATTTTCCAAATTCTAGACAGCAACCAAATACATGACATAAGAATGGAACAAAATATTTAAAATCAGGACAGCACAGTAAAATCCATGACTTATGCCAACAAATGAGATGTATATATTAGTAAAAAATTATAATTCATTACAAATGAAATTATAGGAAAAAGGATAATAGAGCAATAAAACCTCAGTTTAAATACCACATCACTGAAATAAAAAGCTTTTACAAAGCCCTTAATTGCATATGTCACTTTCTCAGCTGACTTGATAATAAATTAACTGAAGTGAAACTATCCTCTAGGAACTTAGAATCCAAGATTATCAGGGTTGAAAAGTTAAGCACATGTATAATAGGTACACATAATATGGATTAAAAGAATATATAAATAAGATTAAATATTTTATAATTCATCACAAAGGAAAATGCATTTAACTCATCACTTAGGAAAACGCTTTTGCACATCAGTGATTTATGTAATTGGGGTGGACGGCTGCTGGACATTCAAATCTGGATACAGTGGGGTCACTTTGCCTCATCTGAAAACTGATGGCAAATGGATAATGAATGCTCTGATTAACCTAGTCATTTTCATTTTTACACAGCAAAAATGGTTTATGGACAGGGAGAAGCCAAAATGGCGGCAGAGTAAGGAGTTCCTGGAGTCTGCTAGTGCTTCAGGGCAGTTGGTAATCACCCAGAACTACCTAGAGAACCTGTTTTGGGGCCCCAGGAGACCAGAAGAGTATCCTGCAATATTTCTTGAAAGTTTGGAAGGAGGGGACTGCCCATCTGCAGAGAGGATTCGTGAGCAGAGCACTCCATGCTGGCAGAGGTTGGTGCTCATGGCACAAGCCGCCTCAGGGGCTGTTCCGTGGCTGGAGTTGGAAGCTCCATTTCCCAAAAATGGGGTAGGAAGACACGGCGTGGTACCAATTTCAGCTACTGATTGGTAAATTCGGTGGGCTAAAGTATAATCCTAGGAACAACTAAACTTTGAGCCTCTCCAGGTCAGAAGGAGGCCGGTAGCCACCATTTTGACTCTGCCCCCGGCCTGAGAGGAAGCAGGGCTGATTGAAAATCACAGTGCTGCTAAGGACTGGCTCCTTTCCACCCAGGTTGGATTGCAGCTCTAGCCTAAACCCCAGCCCCATCTCTGGCGGGGAGGAAGCTGGGGGGACCGGCACAACCTCTCTGGGAAACTGCAAGCCATGTCGCAGAGGCTGGTGCCCATCCTACTCTAGTGGTGCAAGCTGCCTCAGGAGCTATTCCGTGGCTGGAGTTAGAAGCTCCATTAGCCATAAACGGGGGAGGAAGAGACAGTTGTCCACCGACCTCAGCTACTGATTACTGGACTCTGCTGGCTAAAGTATAATCCTAGAAACAGCTAGGGTTTGAGCCTGTCCAAGTTGGAAAGAGTCCTGTAGCCGCCATTTTGACTCCACCCCCGGCATGAGGGGAAGCCTGGCTGATGGAAGATCAGTGAAGTTAGGGACTGGATTCCTTCCATCAAGATCAGACTGCAGCCCTAGCCTAGGCTCCAGCCCCACCTCCAGCAGAGAGGAAGCTGGTGGGACCTGCACCAGGCTCTCCAGGCAACTGCAGTGCTCTCCACCGACAAGGATTGAATAGTCAGTCACCTGGGGCTGCATCCCCGCACCCCAATAGGATAGGAGAAGTACGGGGTATCCTCGGCCTCACCGGGCAAAGGCAGGGGTCTTCAGCCCACATGAACAGGTTTGTTGAATGCTTTTGAGTCCATCTCCACCTCTGTCCCGCCATAGGACAGGAGGGGGCTGGTGTTCCCTCAGCCTCTTAGGGCAACTTCAGGCACTTTTGGCCTGCACAAACCTGTTTTTTGGGCACCTGTGGCTCCATCCCCATCCCCAATAGGACAAGAGATGGACTGTGTTTGCCCAGTCTCTCTGGGTAACAGCAGCTGCTTTTAGCCCACACAGCCTGGACTGGTGGGTACTTGTGGATCCACCCTCACCCCCCAATAGAAAAGGAGGGGGCTGGTGTTTTCACAGCTTTTCTGGGCAACGGCAGACTTTGGGCCTGCAGAGTCTGGACTGTTGGATGCCTATGGATCCTCCTCCTCCCCCAATAGGATAGGAGGGGGCTGGTGTCTCCACAGCCTCTCCGGACAATGGCAGGTACTTTCGGCCTACAGGGACTGATCTGTTGGGTGCCTGTGGATACAACCCCACGCCTTAATAGTATAGGAGGGGGCTGGTGTTTCCTCAGCTTCTCCAGACCATGGCAGATATTCTCGGACTAAAGGGACTGAACTGTTGGGCACCTGTAGAACCACCCTCACCACTCAATAGGATAGGAGAGGGCTGGTACTTAGTCACTCTGAGCAACGCTGGGTACTTTCAGCCTACAGGGACTGAACTGTTGGGCATCGGTGGTTCCATTTCCACCCCTAAGGGCAGAAGGGACAGTACTTCCTCAGCTTCTCAGGGCAACTGCAGGTGTATTCAGCACACATGGATTAGATTGTTGAGTACTCCAGAGGGTCAATTCCCCCCTGGCAGGGAGGGGGTCTGGTGCTACGTCAGTTTACCTGAGTAACTGTGGTCATTTTGGACCCACATGGCATAGATTGCTGCCCACAACTATAGCTCCATCCCCACCCAAGGTAGGGTAGGATGGGGTGTGAAGCTTTATCAGTCTCTCCGGGCAACTCCAGACAGTCTTGTCCTGCACAACTTGGATTATTATACAGGGCTCCAGCTCTGTCCCTACCCTGACAGAGGAGAAAGGTGGGAAAAGCTTCATCAATTCCTGGGGCAACATGGGCAGCTTCAGCCTCCATAGCTTACAGCACCAACTA